>JAESUZ010000925.1:202909-341517 GCA_017311185.1 Proteles cristata cristata
TCCCAGCATGGGGTCCTGGCTGGTCGAGAGCTGGGCCAGGCCCTCGCCCCCTGACTCCTGGCTCCTGGCACCTGCCGGCCCCAGCTGTGAGGGAGTTAATTAACCGGGTGCGTCAGGAGTTTGAGTTCAACGTAACCGCCACCCATCACTTCTCCGTGGACCTCAACGCCTCCCGGAGCCTGTCTCAGGTGGCCCTGGACCTGCAGGAAGCCGTGAGCATGAAGCTGCTCCGTGTCCGCGAGGTCCTGCTCCTGATGGGCTACGCCACACCCCTGCTGCTCGGGCTCCTCTACCTCCAGTGAGGGGCTGGGGGCTCCGGGCAAGGCGTCAGCTCGTCCCCGCGCCTCCTGGGGGCTGGAGCTTGGGGGCAGCGGTGTGCGGAGGGGAGGGCGGTGCCCTGTGGGGTCTGGTGTGGGTGCTGAGGGGCCTCGCGTACACCCCTCCCCAGAGCCCTGTTTTACCGGTACTGTTACCTGAACTGGATCAGTTTCGACAACGTCTACATCACCCGCCGATTTCTGCTCATGGAAGACGCCCGCTCGAGGGTGGGGCTGCCCACGGTGCTGCCGCTCAGTGCGCACGAGGCCAGGCTCTACATCCAGCCGGGTGAGGGCCTGGGTCTGCACAGGACGCCGAGCGGGCCCCGAGCCTAAGCCCACGCACGCTCAGCGCTGTCTTTGGGGGTCTTGCGTCCGAAAGGGGAAAGTTGCCGCACTGTAGCGTGTGACGCGGTGGCTGGTGCTCCCGGGAGCACGATGCACATCCAGGCAGAGGGCAGGCTAGCGGGGAGTGGGCGCCAGCCAGGGGAAGGGAGGCTTCCGGGTGTGGGGCCAGAAGTGCCAGTGTGCTAACGTGGAGACGCAGTCTGGGGGGAGGGGGCCAGGGAGGCCCCCGAAGGGCGGAACGCTGAAGACTGGAAAGGGACCCAAGCACAGAGGCTGAGCTCCCACTCCCAGCCTCAGCCCCCGTCTGCGCCTCCCGCCCTTGCTGAAGGGTCCTCACAGCTTCGTCACCTTCCAGATCAACCAACGGCCCACTCAGTGGGGGCAGGAGCCCTCCCCAGGCAGAGGTCTCTTGGGGACCGGGAGCCCAGTGGGCGGGGGACAGGGCAGCACCCTCCTAACCGCCTCCCACCCAGGTTCCATCTTCCTGTCCCGGTGGGAGCAGATTTTTTATATCCTGGCGATCCTCAACCTCGTCCGGTACCTCCTCCTGGTGCTGCTCCTGGTCTTTCTGGACTATTCCGTCTTCTGGGTGCTGGACCTGGCTCGGCACCAGCTGCAGGGGGAGATCGTGGCCCGCAGTGAGCTCCTGACCTCCCGCAGCCCCTGGCCGGCTCCCCCCGCCCTCCTCGGTCCTGGGGGGTGATGCCCGGGCGGCCGCAAGTCAGTGCCACTCGTCTGCGCCTCGCTTTGCCCCTCTTCCAACTCTGTCCTCTGCCCGGTGACCCCTGCGTCCAGTTCGTGGTTATGCCACGACAGGGTAGTTAAAAACACCGGATCTGGACTCACACAGGCCTGGGCTCCCTCCCAGCTCTGCCCTCCGCGAGGTGCTCACCCCAGCCCCGCAGCCCCTCGGGGGTACGTGACACCGTGTGTGTCTGAGTCTGGTAGGCCATTGATTGAGAACATGCCGTAAACCACAGAATATAATTAATCTAATCCTGTGTCTACCAGAGGGCCAACAGAAAAAGAGAAAAAAAAAAGCCCCAAACAATCAATAAAGCACTCAGCCCCGCGGCTGCTACAGTCAGTGCTTAGCAAACGCTTTCAAACGCCTGCTTCCGGGCAGTCGTGGGGGCAGGGAGGGGCTCGGCGGCCGCCCAGGCCCTCTCAGGTAGGGTGGTCGGAGGCCCCTGGCTGGGCGCAGGGGGCTGTCCCGCCGCCCCTCCAGCTCAGCGGCCGGCCCGCAGGGGCGGGCGGGGCCTCACAGGCCTCTGCGCCAGGCCCTGTTTCGGTGTCCGTGACCGTCGAGGGCGCTGGCTACGCCGGGAAGATCTACCGGGACCTGGTGTCGGCGTTCGACGTCCTGCAGCGAAGCAACATCAGCGTCCTGTCCCCGCGCTGTGTCCTGCGCCCCTTGGAGCCTGACGCCACCGGTTACGTCGCCATCGGTACCAACCACCCCCCGGGGGCCCCCCGGGCGTGGGGGGCGCAGACAGCATCAGGGCGCGGGGGGCGCCCGGTGCCCTCGGACAGCAGCCCCGTGCGCCCGCTGCGCCCCCAGGCATCATGTACGGCCTGTGCTGCTTCGTGACGCTGTTCGGCCACTACGTCAGCCGGCTGCGGCGGGCCATCTGCGCCTCCTACTACCCCTCCCGGGAGCAGGTGAGGGTCCGCGGCCCCCCGCCCCGCCCCTGTGTGTCTGCCTGGGTTTGGCGAAGCCTCGCGTCGCTCCGCAGCCCCGGTCCTCCCTCCGCCGGCTGAGCCCAAGGCGCCTTCCCCGATGTTGGTCTCTGGGCCCAGATGGGGCTGAGAGAGGGCGCGGCGTTCTGAGCCGACCTGGCTCCGGAGTCGTGGGAACAGCCCGGGGGGGGCGTGTCGGCTCGCTGGGGTGTGAAGGCAGCTGCCCCTGCTGGCTCACCTGCCGATCACCTACTGGGCACCGTGTAGTCGGGTCGCTGTGCTGCCCCACGGGTGCCAGGACGCACCCAGGAGCTCACGTCTCGGGCGGGCCAGACCGGCCTTTAATGAGATGTTACAAGTAGAAGATGTTACAGGGGCGCCTGGCTGGCCGTCCGGGAGCCTGAGACTCTGGGCCTCGGGGTTGTGAGTTCAAGCTCCATACTGGGTGTAGAGATTACTTAAGAAAATAAAATCTTGGGAGGCGCCTGGGTGACTCAGTCGGTTCAGCGCCAGACTCGGTTTCAGCTCGGGTCATGATCTCACGGTTTGTGGAATCAAGTCCCACATCGGGCTCTGCGTTGGCAGCACACAGCCTGCTTGGGACTCTCTGTCCCTCCCCAGCTTGCACTCTGTCTCTCTTGATATAAATAGATAAAAACTTAAAAAAAAATTTTTTTTAATGTTTTTTATTTATTTCTAGGAGTGAGAGAGACAGCGTGAGCAGGGAGGGTCAGAGAGAGATCTGGAACAGGCTCCAGGCTCCGAGCTGGCAGTCAGCACAGAGCCCGACGCGGGGCTCGAACCCACGAACCGTGAGATCATGACCTGAGCGAAAGTCGGACGCTTAACCGACTAAGCCACCCAGGCGCCCCAATAGATAAAAACTTTTTAAAAAATTACTTAAAAATCTCTTTTAAAAAACATTTAAAAATTTTAAAAAATCTTTAAGAGAGAGACAGAGGGAATGTTTTATTAGGGAATGAATGAATTTATCAGTGGTATGAAAACCCGGAGGTGAGAATGGGAAACCTCACCCGGGGACGTGGAGAGGCTCCCAAAGGAAGGGGTCAAGTTTAGAGGGATGAGCCGGATGGAGGGCAGAGGGCATTCCAGGCCCGGGCACAGGACCAAGGTGCTCCCACCTGGCCTCCCCTCCACCAGGAGAGGATCTCCTACCTGTACAACTTACTTCTGAGCCGCCGAACCAGTCTGTCGGCTGCCCTGCACCGAACAGTGAGGCGGCGGGCGGCTGACCAGGGCCACACGAGTGTCCTGCAGCTGCTGGCCAGGCGGTGAGCCCACTGTCCTTCCTTCCAGGAGTGAGGCAAGAGGGGACAGAAAAAGAGCCAGAGGTCAGAATGGACCACAGCCCTTCCCGAGTGTCCAAGGCTCTGGTTGCAGAGGGTGCCCGTTCATGCCATTCGCCGGGCTCACCGGGAGGTGGGGCGTCAAGGGAGGAAGGCAGGACCCAGGGGCTGCTCGGGATGGAGCTCAGGCTGCGGAAGTCCTACCCTGGAGGGGGAGGCGGAGGGTGTGGGGCCGCCTGCTCAGTGTCTGCGACCCCCCCAGGTGCTCCCGTCTGGCTCCGGTGGTCGCCCACTTCTGGCCGCCGCAGCAGCACTGCCTGGGCTGCGGGCAGGGCTACGGCGGGGAGGAGGCGGAGGACTTGGTGTCCTGCGCCACCCCCGGCTGCCCGGGTAAGCGTCCGGGCACGCGCCTCCCTGTGGGGCTCAGCCGTGGCCACGTGTGCCTGGCGACAATCACCCGGGGGCTCCCCTGGCGGCCCCTGAGGGAACTGTCTCTGCAGCCCCTCCCGTCGTTACCTCGCCTGGCGGGGGGCTCACTGTCCCTGCGTCGACCTTAACTCTCCCGCAGCCCCTCCCTGGCAGCACCTGACTCGCCCCTCCCCCAGGCTGGGGGCTGGGGGCTCGGGAGGGGGAGGGGGAGGGGGAGGGTGGCCTCCCTCCCGCTGCTGCGTTTTCCAGGCCTCTTCTGTTCTACCTGCTTCCGTCTCCTGGACAACACGTGCTCCGTGTGTGCGGCTCCCCTCTCCCACCAGGGGGACCTGGAGCCCGAGCTGTGAGTCTCCAGAGAGACGGGGCGGCCAGAGGCTCCCCCCGCCCCCCCGCCCCCCCTCCTCTGTGGGCCGTGTGCTGACGGGAGCTTCTCCAGGGACTCCAGCGACGAGGACGGCCCCCCGCCGCGGCTGGCCGCAGCAGCTCCGACGAGGGACCCTGAGCGGGAGTGGTTGCTGCGCCCACAGCTGCCGGAGGCGCCGGGCAGGGCCCTGCCTTCGGAGTCCAGCCCCGAGGCCAGGTGAGGGGGGCGGGGGCCTGGGGCCTGGGAGGCTGGGCCTGACCCGTCACATCTGCAAAGGGCTTCTGGGTGCCCGGGCCTCTGCTGGAGCTGGAGGCAGAGGTGAAGGGAGAGGGCAGCGAGGGAAGGAGGTTTGCCCAGTGCCCGGCCCGCCAAACTGTGGGGGTGACGTCAACCGCATGAGCGACAGCAGCGTGGATGGGCCCCAGCCCAGGGGGGCCGGGGCCGGGCAGACCGCGGAGGAAGGACGGGTTGGGGATGGGGTCGCGTGAATAAAGGCTGCAGGGGAGAGGTGAAAGAGCTGGGCGGGGGCGCCCTGGGGGTGTGCTGGGCTGACCGGCATCGGGGGGACAGCAGCCCAAGGGAGCCCGGGGTGAGCCTGGAGGATGTGAGCTGTTTCGCGGGGGCGCAGGGCGCAGGGCGCGAGCGAGGCTGTGTGTCCGTCGTCGGGTGAGGTCAGAGGGCGCGGTCGGGGGGCGGCGAGCCGGACCTGGGGCTGACCGGCTCACAGCTGCCGTCCGGGACAAGGCGGGGAGGTGCTGACGGCGGGGTTCCCGCCCGGGCCGGGGGTGCCGCGGCGGGGCGGGCCCCGGGGCGGGCCCTGGGGAGCGATAGGGCCCGGTTTGAGGACCTTGGGGGCTCTGCAGCGAGCCAGCCGGGAAGGCTCGGGGCCTGTGGCGCCAGGGCGGTGGACGCACAGGCGGGAGGAAGGCGGGGCAGCAGAAGGGAAGGGGCCGCCGCTCAGGGCTCCGGCCCAAAGCGAGCAGGGGAGAGGCTGGAGAACACGGAGGGCCCAGCACAGTAATCCCATGAGGTGGGCGAGGAGGGGGAGGCTGCAGCCTGGCCAGCGGGCCTGGTGGCTGCCCGTGGGAACGTTTCTGCGGCCCCGGGAAAGCCAGGTCACGCGGGCCGAGGGGTGACAGGTAGACGCGGCTCTTCGTCGTCGCAGGCGCCAGGGGCCTGATAATTCTGGTTCTAAACTGCTGTCCGTAAGGACGGGAAGCTGGTGAAGAGGAGGGAGCTCGCGCCCTGCAGCAGAGGCCGGCCTGGGGGGCGGGTGGGGGGGGCTGGGGGGCGAGACTTTCCTTCTCCGCGGATGGGGGAGCCGGGCCGTAGGAGGTGAGGGTGTCTAGGGCAGGTGGACAGGGTGGCGCCCCTGTGGCAGGAGCCGGTGGGCGTGTTCCCTGGGGGAGCAGAATCTAGGTTCCAAGGAGCAGTACGGTATGGGGGTCAAAATACCTGCCTTGGGAGACAGCAAAGAGGCCGGGCCGGGGTGGCGGGGGGGGGGCGGGGAGGGATCAGGCCCGGGTGATGCTGAAAGCCGCAGCCCGTGGAGACGGCCTCCAGCGTGCTGGGCTGTGTGGCCTCCTCCGGGAGAAGTGAAGCCGCGAACAGGATTTGAGGGTTGAGGCCTTTTCCTGGCGGGGGGTGGGGGGGGAAGGACGAGAACTGGGGTGCCTTCAGGGCACGTGTCTGATAGGAGCGGCCTGGGGGCAGGGCAGGGGCCGACACCAGGGGCAGCTCCCGCGTCTGTGGCTCCGTGTTAAGAGCGGGGGGGGGGTGGGGGGGTTAGCGGCCAGGAGGGACACAGAGGATGGGTCACGGCCAGGGAAGAATTCTGGGACGAATCCAGGGGGCAGCCGGGGTTCAGGGGTGTGCCAGCAGAAGCAGAGGCAAAAGTCCTTAAAGCCGCAGAGGTCAGAGGTCAAGGACTCCAAGGCCAGAGAGGTGGGTGAGTGCCCAGCGAGGAGGCTGGGGGCCACACGCACAAGCAGCTGGGGTCTGGCACAGGCGCCCTGGAGGCTGGGGGGCAGGTGGCTGGGGAGGGGGACGGGGGACAGGCGCCACCAGAGGCCCCGGGGTGCAGCGCCAGGTGCCAGCAGGGCTTGAGAAGGACAAGCGGCCTCCTCCTCCGAGGAGGGCTGAGTGAAGGCTGCGGTGGGCGCAGGCGGGGGCCGATGGGGCAGGGGGAGTGTGACAAGGTGGGGGTGGGGTGGAGAAGCCATGGGTAGGTACGCCGCCGAGGCCACTACCGGGTCTGCCCGAACTGGCCATGTGACCTTAGCAAGCGACTGCCCGTTGGCCCCTGCGCACCAGCCGGCCTCGGGCATCCGGAGGAGCAGGGCAGATGGGAACCGACAGGGCGGGGGTGCACCCGTGGAAACAGCACAGGGGACCAGGCCACTCCCCTGCTCTCCTCACTAGTGACCTGGACGAGAAGGGGGCTCCGCAGAGGGCAGAGGACACAGAGGCCCCACCTGAGGCCCGACCTCACAGGATTCCCACGCCCCCTGGGCCCCGGAGCAGCCCTTCTCCCGCTTCAGAACCCCAGCCCCTCAGTCTCGTACCGCCCTCTCCTCCCAACCCCTCGCACCTGACCCCCAAATAAAGGACCCAAAAGCAAACACGAGTGTGAATCTTAAATTATTATTATTTCTTCCTGTCGTTTACACCCGAGGTGGGGGCAGGGGAAGAGGAGGGGAAGAGGAGAGGGGGGACTCGCCTCCCCCCCTAAGGCACTGAGTGGAGAAGCCGCAAGGGGGGAGGGGGAGGTCACATTGTCCTCACTCTCTGGGGCCAGGCCCCAGATGTCCCCAGCCCTGGGCTCCCCCATCACCTGAAATGCTAAGATGAGGCCCAGGGCTACCCGACCTCCCCCAACCCCAATATATTACATCATCACTTTTTAAATAGATACAGGGACTGGTCCCGCTACCCCCTCCCTGTGACACCCCCTCACTAGTGGGGGTACCTGGGCAGCTGTGCAAATGGGCATGAGGGTGCATGGGAGGAAGGGAGAGCACCGGGCCCCTTAACCTGCCCCTTTTAAGGAGGGGGAGGGGCCGCCAGGCCAGGGAGGGGAAATAGTGCAAGGAGGCAGAGCCCAGGCCTCAACGGGGGTAGGGGGGCCAGCACCCAGCGAGGAAGGGGGGGCATATGCCCCCACCCCCAGCAGAATTGGGTAGTTAAAAATCTGAAACTAGATTTCAACGAGACCAACAGGAGAGGCTATGTACAGAACCGGGGTGGATTCAATCCTAAGGGAAGAGCGGGGAGATTACCCTCCGAGACCGAGCAGGGCAGCCGGGCGGCAGGGGTCTGGGAACAGGACCCCTTCCGCGCTCTCCCGGCGGCGCGCCCGCGGCTCCCCGGAGCGACCGCCAGGGGGCGCGCGCTCCGCAGGCCCGCAGCCCCTCACCCCCTCACCCCGTCCCTAGGCCGCGGCGCGCCAGCCCGGGGGCGGCGTGAGTCAGGGGCGGCCCGGCGGCGGCTCGGCTCGCACCTGGGCGGGAGGAGGAGAGGAGGGCAGGAGCCACCCGGCCCGCCCTGCCCTCTGGCCCCGGGGAGGGAGCGGCGGGAACAAGACATTCCCTGCCCGGGGACGCGGGAGGGGAGGGCAGGGCCGGCCGGGGCGGAGAGCCGAGCGGAGCGGGCCCCTCCCGCTGCCCCCAGGGGCGGGCGAGCCGCTCAGGCCACCCCGCCCCCTGCTCCTCCAGGACCCCGTGACTCAGCGCTCGGGGCCTGGCGGGGGGGCGGGGGGTGCGCGAGGATGGCTCCTTCCCGCGGGGCCCAGTCCCCCAGGCTTTCCAGCTTCCACCTCGCTTTCCCCCACCTACCCTTCCTCCGCCGCCCCCCTTTGCATAATTCACTGCCAGGAAAAGGGAACAGAAACCAGGAAGGAGGGGTCTCGCAAGGGAAGGGAGGGCGGTCCTTCACCCCCTGACACAGCCGAAACCCCTAGGGGCGTGGGGGCGGGGCAAGGCTTTGGTCCCAAGCCCCCCACCCCCTAGAAACCCGCATAGCCGAAGAAGGACCCCACAAATCAGAAATACATTATTGCTTCTACTCCCCAGGAGCAGCCGGGGACAGGGACCCCACCTTTACGAGAGAGCTGTAAATGTAGACACGCCATCCCGTATCACTCCTTGGGAGATCACCCCAATCTGGGGAGCCTCTACCCCAAAACCTTCTCAGCTTGGAACTGGAATGAGGGGCGGGGGCAGGGGCGGGCCGGACCTCCGAAGCCGGGGGCCCCGCGCCCCGACCCGGGCGGCAGGGCCCGCGCATGCGCATCCCACTGCTTGGCATGGGTGCCGGCCCTCTCTAAGAGGACTCCAGCGCCCCTTCCGCCCGAGGCGTGCTGGGGGCCCCCTCCTCCTCCTCGTCGTCCGGGGGGCCCAGGGGGGCGACCGGCGGGCCGGCGGGGGCTGACTGCTCCCAGAAGCGGGTCAGGGAGAGGCGGAAGGCGTCCAAGTGGCCGTTGGAGAGGTCGAGGCCCGCGGGCGGCGGCGCGGCGGCCGAGGGGGGCGGGTAGTGCGGCGGCGCGTCGTCCTTGCGGCGCCGCCGGGTGCGCACCTCCAGGCAGTTCTGGCCCTTGAGGTGGCGCTGCAGGTGGTCCTCCTTGGCGAAGGCCTTGTGGCACAGGTGGCACTCGAAGGGCCGGTCCCCCGTGTGCAGGTGCATGTGGTTCTTGAGGTCGTAGCTGTGCAGGAAGCGGGCCGGGCAGTGCGGGCAGCAGTACGGCCGCTCGCCCGTGTGCTTGCGCATGTGGATCTTCAGCTTGTCGTTCCTGGGGGGGAGCGCGGGGGGGTCAGGACAGGCCCGGCCGACTCCCCCCCAACCCCGGAGCGCAGGGGAGGGGGGTCAGGACAGGCCCGGCCGACTCCCCCCATCCCCCCCTGGAGCTCAGGGGGCGGGGGAGGGCAGCACAGGCCCGGCTGGCTGACTCCCCCCACACACACCCCGGGTTCGGGGTCTCCTCCCTAGACTGGGTCTCACTGCCCAGGACGCCCTTGCTGACTTGCTCCCAGCTGAGGAGGGCGCAGCCCTGCCCCTGCCTCCAGCACCCCTCCTTCAACCCCAAACCTTTCCTGCACCAGACCAGCCTCCCTTGACCTTCCTTCTCCCGGCCTCCCCGTTTGGGTCTCTCTGGCCGCTCTGGTAACCGGGCACCTCCAGCCCTTCCAGAACCACCTGCTCCCCCCGCCGTGGGGTCTCCTAACCCCCCTCCCCTCCCCCGCCCCACTGCCACCTTCCCAGGCGCTCACCGGGTGAAACGGACGCCGCACACTTCGCAGGCAAAGGGCTTCTCACCCGTGTGGGTCCTCATGTGGCGCGGCAGCTTGCCCGCCCCGTGGATGATCTTGTGACAGACGGGGCACTCCTGGGGCATCTGGGAGCGGCGTTTGCGCACCAGCTTGTCCTGGCCGTCTAGGCCCGGTGCCAGCGCGTCCTGGTGCAGCGAGCTCAGGTAGGCCATCAGGTCAGGGTCGATGGCGTCCTCGTCTGAGCCCAGCTCCTCCGGGGAGAGCGGGGGCCCACCCCCCTGCGCCAGCCCGTAGACGGTGGGGTACACCAGCTCCTCCTCTTCCTCCTCACCCTCATAGGCCTCGTAACTCAGGGGCCCCGCGGGGGGCGAAGCAGTCCCGGCTGGAGGGCTGGAGCTGTCCCCCGGCCCGCCGCCTGCAACCCTGCCCGCCACCTCCTCCTCCTCGAAGGCCACAGGACGGCTGGGCACCGGGGGCAACTCGGGCACTAAGTGGTTCGCCCGGGCCCCCTTGGTCTGCAGGAAAGCTTTCCGGGGCTTGCGGCTGCGGCGGGCGACTGGCCGAGGGGCCGGCGGGGCGGGGGGCGGCGGCGGGGGGGGCGGGAGCGGCCCCTGCGGAGGGCTGTCTGCCCCGTTGGGAACTCCCGAGGCCGTGGCCGTGGCCGTGGCCGTGGCGGCGAAGGCCTCCAGGTACTGGCGCGCCCGCTCGCAGTCGTCCTCGTCAGGCCCGGGAGCCTCCCGGCCGCTGCCCTGAAGGATGTCCACGCAGGCGGCGATGACGCAGGGGATCTCCAGCAGCCGCGCCGCCCGCAGCACGGCCGGCATGTTGGCGCTGCTGGTGGTCAGCGTGGCCGTGTAGGCGAACTCCAGCAGGGCGCCCAGCGCCTCGGGCCCCACGAAGTCCAGCTCGCACACGCCCGCGCCCCCCGCAGCCGGCCCGCCGCCCCCCGCCCCCACGCCGCCGCCGCCCCCACCCTCGGTGAACAGCTTCTTGAAGTAGTGGCTGCAGGCGGCCAGCACGGCCCGGTGAGTGCGGTATTCAAGGCCCTGCGTCCGGATGGTGAGGTCGCACAGGTGGCCCAGCTGGCGCTGTTCATTGAGGCAGCTCAGGAGCTCGCTGCTGTGGTCTGGGAACGGAATCCCGATGAGGTCGTCCTCAGGGCTCCCCATCTTTTTCTGCGGGGTTGAGGAGAGGGAGAGGTTGAGAGCACTCAGCCCTGCGAGGGCGTCCAAGGAGGGAGCACGGGCACTGGCCGACACCCCGGGGCCAAGTACTCTAAGGGCTTCTACTCGGCAAGCCTGCACGAGCCTGACGAGCACCGCCTCCCGGACAAGGGACCCGAGGCGCGGGCAGGTGAAGCGACTTCCCGAGTTGCGTGCAGAGCGGTGTCCGAAGCCAGGCTGTGGGGCCGGGTGCTGTTCCCAGCTGCGTGGTCCCGCCTGCCTGTGCGAGCAGGAGCCCGGACTCGCCCAAGGAACCTACTCTAGACACCCACCGGCTTCCCTGCACCCCTGCCCGTGCCTCTGGAGAAGGCGCTGGCCTGGGGGACAGGGCACATGGGGAGCTCCGTGAAGTGGCCGCAGGACTCAGGGCTCGACCATCTGAGGAGCGGTGACCGTCTGTGACGGAGCCTCCCCGCGGCCAGAGGGGCCGAGGACAGAGCGGAGATTCACACTGGACTGAGCGGTGCTCCAGGCGCCGTCCAGGCCCCGGCACGGCACGTACTTTAACTCAGACCCCACGAAGGGCCTGGGGCGCTGGAAAGGGCCGCGCAGACTCAACAGGCGGCCTCGGGCACCTTCACCTTCCTCCCCACCCCCACCCACTAAAAGTTCTTCTCCCCTTTTAGATTCCACCCCCCACCCCAGGCCAAAAGGGAAATACAGCTCCCAGCAACCCCCCCACATCCTCCCCTCCCCCAGAGGGCCAAGGAGCAGCCACCCTGTGCTGGGGTGTCGCTGGTGCTTCCTGCCCCGCACAGATAAGCATCGTCCCCGCCCCCTCCCCCACTGCCAATAGGCCAGGTTCCAGACCCACCCCTCCCCACCTCGCTCCCGCAGCCCCGGCTCCCTTCCTCCCTGCCGGGTGGCTGGCCTGGAGAGCCCCCCTCTCCAGAGGGCCATCTTCCTCCGCCCGCTGTGCTGGCCCCTCTGAGGCCCAGAGTGGCAGCAGCCGCGAAGGCTGGTGGGGGGCAGGCGGGTGCTAGAGTGGGTCTGGCCTGGAGGGGAGGAGGTCTGCTGCTGGTCTGCTGAGTGACCTTGGGCAAGTCCCTTCTCTCAGTGCATCAGCTTCCTCAGCGGTATGAGGAGTGGGTAGAAGTCCCAAGGACTCAGCCCTTTAGCCCTGACATTCGGTGGGTCTGGAGCCACTGGAGACAGAGGTGGGACCCGGAAAGGGCCGTGCTCTGGACTCAGCCGGGCTCGACTCTGCGGCCGACTGGCCTGGTGACTTTGCACACATGGTCTGGCCTCTGAGCCTCCTTCCTGGTCGACAATACAGGACAATCCATGCAGGGTCCTAGGGCCGTGGTGGCAGCTGAGAGGGACTGCACACTGGCACGCGGGCTGACACACACACTCTGGCCTTGGGAGGGAGGGACACGGCCTCACCCAGGGGCAGATTCCACTCTACCGACCGCCTCCTCCGCCGGGAAGCAGCTTGGGGACAGCTGGGTCTTCCTCCCTCAAATCACCCCAAGGAGTCCGGTTACTACTAGCTACATGACCTTGGGTAAGTCACTTCCTTCCCCCACCCCAGGAGGCCGTTTCCTCGTCCATAATATTAAAGTCCTTAGGGTGGGTCCCGGCGACACTGGTCAGTGCCTTCTTTGCCCCTCCCCACAGCCGCTCAACTCTGGCCACTGAGGGGAAGAGGTTTTCCAGGGAGCTGGGGGGTCAGGGGCCACAAATTCCCTCTTGGGAGCACAGGTCCCGCATTGTCTCTGCCTGCCTCGGGGCCGGTCACCTGCACAGAAGCCTTAAGTGAGCCGCACCCACGTGTTTCTAAGTGGCGCCCAGACGCCCTCAGCGAGGCCCCTGCTCCCACCCGGAGTCCCGTGCGCCCTCCCTCCCTGGGGGCAGCCCTGGCTCCCTTGGGCGAACAAGGGGCAGACGCCCCAGGCCTCAGAACAGACAAAACCCGGGTGGGCAGCAGAGCAGTGGGCACCCTCCTGGGCCCAAGCAGGGCCTGTCCCTCCTGAGGGGGGTGGGTGGGGCTGTCCTCACTGTCCATTGGCCTGGAGCTGGGCACCCGCAGGCACGTGGCTCGCCCGTCCCTCTCCCTCCTTCCCTCCCCACCCCACCCATTCCTGCCTTGCTAGGCCCGCCTCCTTTCTCCCACCCCAGGGCGGTCTCCGCGGCAACTTGGTGTGACAGGGCGCTGATTGGCTGACCCTGCTGTCAGGTCACGGGCTCAGGCTGGTTCACCAGGACTTGGGCGAGGGTGGGTGTTTAACCCCTTAGGCCCAACTCCAATGCCCTTGGCCATGAGGTGGCACCGCAGGGGGGGAGAGGCGGAGGACACTCGTGGGAAGGGGGGTGTGGGGAAGGTGCTGTAGCGCCGGGAGACTCCCCGGCCCGTACCCAGGGCTTGGCAGCAGCACCAGCTGAGGTGCCACCTGGAACTGTGCTGGTGCCAGCCAGGCCACGGGGCAACTCCTAGCCCCGTCATCGGGGTGGGGGTGGGGCACCGGTGCCAGGATGCCCACCCACCTTGGGCACCCTTCCCACCTCTGCACCCCAAAGGGCCCGGCCCCCCGACGCCCCGCGAGGGCGGCCCATCCCCGCCCAGCCTGGCATGCCCCCTCTTGCTGAGGCCTTGTGGGCATGGGTGTGTGTGGAGGTTGGGGGGGCAGCTGTGCCAGGGAACCAGGCGAGGTCTGTTTGCCTGGCAGGGGGAAGAAGTGGGGGCCCCGCCCCATCACTCCCCCTTTCCCGCCACCCCCCCAGGCTCCCCTCACTGTCGGGCCTGCTAGACCGGCCAAGCAGGTGGGCAGCTCTCTTGAAACTGGGCCCTGAGTCAAGCCTGCCCTGTCCTTGGTGGGGGGAAGACTCTGGGGTGAGAAAGGTGGAAGGGGGCAAAGGTGGGAGCCCCAGCACGCGTCCCTCCGCGCCCCGAGGCACCCGCAGGCCTGTGTCCACCACCGAGAACCAAAAGATGGAGAGCACCGGCCGCGCTAGGGAAGGAGAAGGAGCTGCAAGTCCCTCCAGGCTCTGACCTCAGGCGTGGCCGGTGCAGCCCGGAGGGGACAGCGATGCCCGGTGGCCCCCCTTCCCCACACCCTGCGGATTAGGGGAGTGAGGCTTAGTGTGGGGGGCAGCAGGCGGAACCGGGATTAGCGGCAGAGAAAATAGATACGGGGCTGAGACACAGGCACACGGACCCCCCCCAGGCTGCTCCAGGTGCAGCGCTAGGGGTGAGGGAGGCGGGCATCCTCCCGCCACAGTGACGGAGGCCCAAGGCGCTTCCCAGCGCCCACCTCCTATCTTGGCTGGCCACCCCTCCCTCCAACTTCTGTCTCTTTTCTCCCCCCTCACCCCCGGCCCCCACCCCAACTCCAGCCTCAGGTTCTCTTCCTGTTTTTTTGGAGCTAAGTTCTGCACGCAGCCAGGGCTTTGGCCTGTGGCTGGACCAGGGGGCGGGGAAGTAGGACAGCGGGGCCAAAGTCCTCAGGGACCCAGGAACCCCGGCTCCCCAGCCTCTCCTGCCCTTCCTGGGGCCTTTGGAGCCCAGGGGCTGCAGCCATCGGGACGGCCCAGCTGGGAAGGCAGGGTAAGGGGATGGGGAGTCCCCCGAGGGGACCGTGAGGGCTCAGAAGGCAAGGCCCCCTGCCCAGGAGTGCCCTGGGCGCGTGAGAGTCCACGGGGGCCACCCCGGCCCCTCCAAGCAAGTGCGTGCCCTGCCCATCCCCCACACGCCGCTTCCCCCCTCCTAACCTCACCACCCCCAGCACTCACACTTCCTGGGGGCCAGGCGGGGAAGGGAGACCGCAAGCCACGAAGGGGGAAGGAGGCCAGGGGAGCTGGCTGCTTCCCGGTGCTGTGGGGGTTAAGCTTCTCCTCCTCAAAATGCCCAATTCCCGGCGCTGTGACTCCTGGAAGGAAGGAGGCCTCAGTGCTCCTGTACCTTCACTTCTTCGCCGCCCCCCCCAAGCCTTCGGCCTCGCCCCCCCCCAAGCCTTCGGCCTCCTTCGGCACAAGCTGCCCTGGGGGCGCAAGGGGCTCAAACGAGGGAATGCAGGCAACTCCCTTCCCCGGCCTTCCTCCTTTACCTTTTGGGGACCCCTGCCCATCAGCTACCCTGCACTCCTGGCCCTCCTCCTGTCCCCTTGCTCACTGGTCTGCCCGTCCGGCGACAACACGCATCCCGGCCGGTGTCCCGCAGGCCCAGAGCCGCCCTCCCCTCCCGCCTCCCCTGTCCTGTCCCTCAGGTATCGGTCCAGCCTCTGCTGCTGCCTCCATTCCTCCCTGCTCCGGGCGGCACCCCTTCTCCTCTCCCCAGGCGGGCGGGCAGAGAGGGGCCGAGTTTTCAGTCAAGGGGCCGGGCCTGCCTTCCAAGGCCTGGTCTTGCTGTGGGCTGGCCACGTCCAGGGCACCCAGGCCCTGCTTCTAGAAGAAGCGCAGGATCGAAATTTGGGGGCCAGCTTGGGAGGATGGGTGGCAGGGTGGGGGTGCGGAGAGAGCGGATGTGGGGTGGGGTGGGGGGGACAACCCAGGCCTCTCTGCCCGTCAGAGTTTCCAGCCCCGGAGGTACCGGGCTTTCCCCGGAGGGTGCCCACCCTGGGCCAGGCAGCCGCGCACCCGGACAGACCCTGGCCATCAGGGTTCCCAGCAGGACCTGCCTGGGCAGCGCCGGCTCCCCTTAGGGCCCGAGGAGACGGCACAAGGTGCCAGGGTCTGCCCTGTGCCCACCCCCTCCCCCCAGCCTAGCGCCTCAGGCTGGGTAACCGAGCCGGCTGGTAACCCCACACCCGCCAAGCCGCAGGCAGAAACCTGAGCCCCCCAGCCCCAGAGGACACCCCAGCCCGATCCCCGGAGCCCGGCTCCCTGCCAGCCTGTCCAGCCTCCTGTCCTGGCCCAGCGACCCCTGGGCTCCCGTGGGCCCCTTCTGCTCCCCCGTCCTCCTGGGTCCCCTAAATGCCGAAGCTTCCCCACACACCAGCTCTTCAGACCCTCAGCTCCCCAGACCTTCCCAGGGAAGTTTGGACACCCTCGCTCGCCTGTTTTTCAGTCCCTCTCTGACCCTTGGCCAATTCTAGGCCTCCAAGTCTCCCCTGGGGCCTGATCTCCCAGGCCAGAGCAGGGCCTACTCACCTGAACGCTGAGGGGCCTCGCCGGCAACTCCTCTTGGCCCCTGGGGGGAGCAGGTTGGGAGGGGTGGGGGAGGGCCGGGCTGGGGGGGGAGGTGGGGTGGCTGTTCCCCGCTCCAGCTCCCTCCTTCAAAGGGGCCGCCCACGACCTGGCCCAGCCCCTCCCCCTACAGCCTTAACCCTCTGGGTGCTGTCCCCCTCCCCCACCTTGGAGGGAGGGGTTACCGGAGGGCTGGCAGCGTGGGAGAGGGCCTAAAGTCTCTGCCTGCGGTGCCCGGAGCCCAGCTGCGCCCACCCCCGCTCGTTCCTCCCTCGGTCCTGAAAGGGGAAAAAGGTGAGCGTAGGCCAGGTAGGAGCTGGGACAGTCCAGGAGGACAGAGGTGAGGAGGAGCCACGGGAGAGGCTGCTGGAGGTGGGACGGCAGAAGAAGGAGGGCGGGGAGGCGGCGGTGGCCGGGAGAGGGAGGGAGGAGGGGGGCCCCCGGACAACAGGTGCCCGGGTCCCAGCCCCTCAGGGCGTGCGGTCCTACAGGGGCCACCGGAGGCCCTCCAGACCCCAGTGGTCCCCTGGCACCCTTGGGAGCTGGCCGAATTTTCCCCACCCGACATGGGCTGGGGCCCTCAGGGGCTGGGCAAGGCGGCACCCCGCCCTCCCCGCGCCTCACCCCAAACCCACTCACATACCACAGCTCCTTGCCCGGGCACCAGCCCCTGCCAACCAGGCCAGGGGGCAGCGCCCGTGCCAGCCCCCAATGGCCAGGGGGACCAGGGGGACGGGGCTGGCCCGAGGGGGCGGACAGATGGGGGGAGCTGAGGGCACCGAAAGAGGAAGGAGCCAGGAGGGGGCATCTGCTGGGAAGCGCCCAGCCCCACCCCTTGCGCAAGCTGCTGCCACCCTGGCCGGTTGGGTGGGACCCGCCTGGGCCTGAGGGGCAACTCAGGAGGGCTGTGAGCCCAGAGATGGGTGGGCCGCAGAGCCCCCTCCGACAGCTCTAGGGTCTCTTACTCCTGGAACAAGGGTGCCCTGATGTGCTCCAGACGCCAGGCGACCCAGGTCCTCTCGGGTTGGAGAGGCCACAGAAATGCCCCCAACACAGCCCTCCCCTTCCCCCCAACAGCTGCTGGCTCAGTGCCGCTGGCCTGCTGCCCCTCACCAGCTCCCGGCCCGGCTGGCACCTACCCACCAGGATGCTGGCAGTCCTGCCCTCCTCTCCCTCTGCCCCCCTGCTCCCAGTGCCCCGTGCCAACTGTGGGCCTGGGGTGGGGGAGGGTCACCCCTGTGCCTTGGTGCCAGTCAGGCAGGTCCAGGCCCCTAGGTGCCACGGATAAGGCCCGAGACCCTGTTCTCAAGCTGCCTCCTCAAGCGGCAGTGCACGAGTCAGGGCCCACACGAGAGCCCGGGAGGCTGCGGACAGCCCGGTGGGCACTCACTGAAAGCTCCATTCTCCAAAGTGGGTGCCAGCCTCCCAGCATTCCCTCTGCCTGAGCATTTGCTTGGGCACCAAAGTCCCTACAGTTCCTGAGAACCTTGGTGCCCGCAGCCTGCAAGAGAGTGGGGTGGGGCTGCTCTCTGCCCTTTGATCCCCATAAAGGCAGGGAACCAGCCTAGAGGGCAGGGGGCAGGGAAGGGGTTCATGGGGCCCCTCCATTTTACCCCTGCCAGGGGCGGCAGGGCGGGGGGGCACCTCTTGGGTGGGGCCCTACGGTAAGAATGGTAGCACGTCCCAGCAGAGAGAGGGATGTTAATCATGGGCACACGGTGTCATGTGGGCACAGGATGGTGAGAACGAGGCGGGGGGGGCGGGGTGGTGGTGGAGGGTACCCATGTTCCAATTTGTCCCTGCCCTGGCTTTTACTCTCACTAGCAACGTTTCCAGACTTAACCAAAGTGAGCGAGCCAAGAGAACTACAACTCCCAATATGCACCACAACTGCTCTGCATGTACCTTGGGAGTTGTAGTTCCCAGGAGAAGTCCTGCTCTTCCCCGAGCTTTGCTGATGGGTTGTGGAGGGCGGAGCAGAGGACCTGGTCAGAAATCTCTCAAGGGACTGTGTTTGGAAGAGCTAAAAGGCTAGGAGGTCTACAGTGGGGTGAAAGGACCCCTTCTCCCAGGCGAAGGGGAGGAAAGGAGGAAGGAAGGAGGAGAGGATGTCTGTTGAAAGGGGCATATGGGTGGGGAGGAGTTGGGGGGGGGAGTGGAAACAGGAAGGAAACTGAAGCCAGAGACATGAGGTCGAAAGCAAAGGGCTGGTGGAGCCTCACTCCGAAGCCTGGCAGGGACTGGGAAGGCATTTCCCCTTGCCATTTCGGGGGCCTGGGGGGCGTAAGAGGAATTAGCGATGTCAACTGATAGCCAGTTGGTGTGTGTGCGAGGGTCACTCGCTCCATTTGCCCACCACCAGCCCTCTTTTGCCTGGGGGGCCTTTCAACCTCTGGACCTGGCACAGGGACTCGCTGGCTGGAGAGCTCTGAAGGCTGACTCGGTTCTGGGATGACAGGAGGCAGAGGAAGAAGATGGGGGGAGGTCAAGACCAGGTCTGATGGGGGGTGTGGTGGGGGGAGGGACATGTGGGGTTAGGCCCAGGTGTGAGGTCAAGGAATCATGCTGGCACATGAGGCCGCCACCTTCCAGGGCCAAGGCTGTGGCGGCTGGGAGTCCTCAGCAAAGAGAGGGCCAAGTGGCCAAGGCGACCAGCCTCCCGCCCCCCCCAACTACGGGATGTGGGATTGGCCGAAGGTGGCTTCCCCTCTGGGCCTTGGACATCAAAGGTGGCAACTCAGGGGCCAGATGGCAGCTGGGTGTCTTTCTTTAGTGGGGGTGGAGGTCAGAAGTGGGCAGAGGCTCTGTTTCGAGGCCACTTTCCCTGGGCTCCCCAAGGCTCTGAGACAGATGCTTGCAGGCCCCAGCTAAGACTCTTGCCAAGACCTGAGTGTGGCTGGGTGCGGGGGGAGGTCTTCCTTGTCCCTCCAAAGCCCTTGATAGTGGACGACAGTAGCTCTCACCCCGCCCCCCCAGCCCCCGGGCCCGGCTTGGCGCTTGGCCGCTGTGTGTTGGCAGGACTGGGGGCGGGGGGGGCGGGTGGCAGCGAGGCAACTTCAAACTGTCCGGGCAAAACGTCAAGTTTACTCACGAGTTTACTCAGCAGAAGGAGGGGGGAGAGGCTAGAGGGACACACCCCACGCCAGGGTCCTATCCATCTCCTGTCCCCACCTTCCTCCCCCTACTCTTCTCTTCAGCCCTAGGCCGCAGCCATCGGCCCCAAGGCCTGGTGGCAGGGCGGCCTTAACTCTCAGAAGGTCAAGGAACCAAGCAGGCCGAAGGCAGGAAGTCCCGAAGCAGGTCCAGAGGCTCCTATTGGAGGGCAGTGCCCTGCCTGGAGCCCATTTACTACCCATCTTAGGGCCTTGGACCAGAACTGGGTCTGTCAGCCACCAAGAAGGGGGCAGCACCAGGCCAGGCTTCCCCCATCTGGGCAGTCCTCTAGGCAGTGACCTCTGACCCCAAAATGACCAGTCCTAGGCTGTGCCTCAGGCAGCGGGGTGCTGCCTGAGCAGCCCCGGGATCCAGGGCTGGTTCGCTCAGTGGTGGCCTGGAATGGGGGGCCAGCGCCCTATCTGACCTACTTCCCTTTCCTCCCCACCTGCTTTCATTCTCTGCTTCTCTCCCCCAGCCTTCACTGTCCCCACCCTAGAGGCGCTCCGCCCCCCATGCCCGCTGGGCCCCCTCCCCCACCCTTCCCCAGGGTGCCAAGTGCAAGCACACAAAGGGCCCGATGGTGCATTGTTAGCCCAGCCCCCGCTGCCCGCCGCGCCCTCCCAGGGCGGGCACTAGGCCAAGGAGGAGCTGGGGGCCCTGGGTGCCAGGGGGCACCACGGGGAAGGGGGAAGAGGTCAACACCTGTCTCCCAGACACCGGGGGCCCGTGTTAGCCAGAGCTTCGTACCGATGACGGTGCCCTATTAGAGCAGGCCTCTCTGCCTGACTCCCGAACCTAGTGGGCGCCGCGCTCTTCCTTCCCCAGAGCCCCCTTCGGGTGGCAGTGACCCCTTTCTGACCCCTGTGTCAAGGCCGGGGGGGGCGTGGGCCCCGAGGGAGGGGACAGTGTCTGGGGGTGCCGGCGGGCCGCATCATGCCTGCCGCAACCATGTAACAGAGGCGCGCTGGGGGAGCTGGGGTCCCGGGGGCCGGGGACAGGAGGCACTGATGGAGATTTCTTCTGGTTTCATCAGCTGCTCCAGGGGGAGCCCCCTGCCCTCCTCCCCAGTCACCACTGACGGGGAGCACTCGCTGCCACCCGAGCGCAGTCACAGCCGTGCCCCTGCAGCCCGGGACCACACTCCTCGTGCCCACTCCCCCTCCCAAGCTGGTGCCCACTCCCTGCCAGGTCTGCCAGCAGTGCCAGGCAGGTACAGGGGTGACCAAACCAGTCGGTGTGTGTCGGGGAGCAGGAGACAACCCCATAATGCTCCGGGCCTCCCCCCCTACACACTACACCCTCTGGGAACAGAGAGTTCCCATCCTGGTTTAACCCCTCGCAGCTCAGCCTGCTGCCCGGGCCCCTGCCCGACTGCCTCCCTCCGCTAGGAATGAGCTGGGGGAAGGGGGAATCGCTGCGCTGACTCACTCCCATTCTCGGCTGCAGCTAGGGGTCTGCGAGGCTTCGGGCGGGGGTCAGTTCAAGAACGCCCTCCACCTGGCCCGGAAGCCAGGACAGCCTGCTGGTCTCCCCCTCTCCTCAGCACCCACTTCCGGTGTCCCAAACTAGGTCAGCGGCGCTCGTTTCCTGTGGGTCAGCTAGCACCCGCGCCTCTGCCCCTCCCCTGCTCCGGACCCGGGCTCCCTGCCCCCCCCCAGGGCGCCCCGAGGTCTCACCACGTCTCAGCCGCCCTTTGATACGTGGGGGTTGTGCGGGGCGGGGGGCAGGGGACCCGCCCTCTCTCCAAACACCAGCAGGGCCGGGGCGCCTGGGCAGGCACGTGTCCGGGCACAACCCGCTGCCCACGCCGCCCCCCCACTCCCGCCCCCCCCCTGCTCTGGCCGGGACACGTCGCTCTCTTACTTGGGGTGGGGTGGGAGGAGAGAGCGAGAGCTGGGAATGGAAAGCAGCGCCCCCCACCCCCTTTGAATGGCAGCCCTCTGCCAGCGACGCTCCCAGTAGCTTCCACGACTACACAGTAGCGACCCCCACCCGGTGGAGGGGCAGGTGCGCGGCGCCGGCGGGGGCGGGATTCCTCCCGATCACCCACCCTCGCTCTCGGGCTCTGGGGGCCTGGGCCAGCTTGGGAAGGGTGGCGGCGGGAGCGGCGCCCGGAGGAAGGGACGGGGGCCCGGGGGCCGCTCGGCGTCGCCCGGAGGTTGCGGCCGAGCCCCGCCACCGGAGAGGGAGCGCGGCTCCGGAGACGCAGGAAACCGAATAGTCCAGCCGGTAACTTTCCCCCCAGCCGCGGCTCCTCCTGCGCTACCCCCGCCCCCGCCCCCCGTGCAACTGGCCCGGGTCCAGCCCACCGCGCCAGGGGGCGCGGGGGGGCGCCTTGTCCTAGTTAGAGTCCGTCAGCCTTTCCATTCCCTCAGCCCGCGCGGCCCGGGGGTCTCCCCTCAAATCGCCGGGGGCACTGGCGGAGCGCTCGGCGCCGCCTCACCGTCTCTCCATCCCGGAGCCGCCGGTCGGCCTGAGCCCACAAGTGCGGAGAAAGTTTCTGGGGACCCTCCGCCCACCTCTTCTCCCAGTTAAAATCAGTTCCAAAGTGCCGGGGTGCCGGGATGGCACAGGGAAGGGGAGGGGTGGGAGCCTGGTCTGCATGCGTGTGCGTGGGGGGGTCCCACTTCCAGGACAGACGAAGGACACTGCAGTAGTCTCGCGTCTGGGGAACCCCGAGCCGGCGACAAAAACGGGGTACACTCACCTCTCCGCCTTCGGGTCCGCCGGCCGGAACTGCTGAAGCCCGGGGTGTGGAGGGAAGCGCGTCCCCCGCCGGGCCCGGGGGCTTGGGGCCCTGCGCCGGTCCTGGTCAGAAGGCCGCGGTCAGTCGCTCGCCGCTCTCTGCTGGGGGGCTCCTCCTCCGCAGCCCTCGGCCTCCTCCCGCCGCCCGCCCCCCCCTCGGCCGCCAAGAACCGCACATTCACCTGGCTCCCACCCGCCCCCTCCGGGCCCGCCTCACCTGTCCTGCCGTCTCACCTGTCCTCCCGCTGGCTCTCCCCCATCCCTCCCCTCCCTCCCCCGCCCCCTGCCCCCCCCAAACTCCCCCCACAACCCTTAGCAACACCCTCTGTCACTTCCTGGTTTTTCACCCGCCCCCCAGGCCCCCTCCCTCCGCCCAATAAGGATATAAACTTCAACCCCTCGGTCCAGCCAGTCCCCGCAGGGCGCAGAGGGGTCCCTCCCCCGCTTTTCGCCCCCTTCCTCCAGGCTTCCACCCGCTACCGAGCTTTCCCACCCTCCCTCTTCCCTCCTTCTTCCCTCCCGTCTCTCTCTCCCTCCACCTGCCGCGGTGCCTCTCCCCCTCCCTCGCCTGCGTTCTCCTCTAGCCCCTATCTCTCCCAGTCCACCTTAACTCGAGCTCCGCCCCCGACCCCCATCCAGCCCTCCGCTGCCGCTCCGCCCCGCCCCCTGCACTCCGCCGCCCTGTCCGCCCATTGGCCGGGGCACCCGCCCATCTCCAGTGGGTCCCGCCTTGCGTTCCGCCAGGGAGGGGGCGGAGCCGAGGGGCCGGCCTGAAACCTGGAGGAGGGAAAGGGGGAGGGGGCAGTGTCCGCAGTGGCCCGGGGACTCAGCGCCCCCATCGAGGGCTCTCACAGTCCGCGAGGGGCTCTTGTGCGGTCACCTCCTCGGGAGGGGAGGGTGGGGGAAGTTAGAGATAGGCCAGGTGGGGCTGAGGCGGGGACTTCCAGGACTGAAGGAGGGGGTCCCGAGAGGGGCTATAATCAGGTCAGTGCCCCGAGAGGTAGGGGGAGGGGAGCCACCAGGCCACCAGCTCCAGCTCCTACGCCCCACCCGCCTCCGAGGGAGCGGGGGAGAGGAGGCTGCGGGCACCCCGCCTCCCTCCCCACGCGTGACGGCGCCCCGCGGGGAGGGAGCGGCGCCCTGGGCAGGCGGCCTCTGCGCTCCAGCCCGTGCCCGCTGCGGCCTTGGCATTGTCAGAGGGGAGGGGCCGGGGCCGCGGCGGGGGAGGAGGCGGCGCGCTCCCGCTCCTGCACCCCGCCTCCATCCCCCCGGCTCACCAAGTGGAGAAACTGAGTCTCCGCGAAGGAGGGACCTCCCGACCGGGATTCGCTCGGAGACCCAGGTGGCCGGGGGAGCCTGGGTGTTTCAAGACGTGTGTGTGGGTTCGGCGGGGGAGCCACAGAGTGCGTACCTCAGCGCCCCCACCGCTGGGGAAGGTAGCCCTCGGGGACGCTTCCAGCCCGGCCTGCGGCGCCGCGCTCCCCAGAGAGCCCCTCCCACTAGTGTAAAACGGAATCCAGTCCGGCCACCGCGGGCAGGGTTCCGCGGGGCCGGCCGGGCCGAACCGGGTCGGACTCGCCTTCTCCTCCCCAGCCCCCACGCAGGGGGCCTCCCTCCCCTTCCAGCAGGTGGCTCCGCGGGACACCAGCTCAACCTGTTGGACCACAATGGGCGGCGCCAGGGGGGCCCTGGCCCTCACCCGGGCTGACCCGGGATCCCCGCGCAGGGGGAGGGGCGGAGTCCGGGTCCCGCCCTCCCTCCCTCTCCGGCCGTGACTCAGCCTCGGGGCCGCTGCCCTGCGCCCCAGCCAGGGGCGGAAAGTGTGAGGCGCCCCTGAGGGCCCAGGCCAAACCAAACAGCCCCCCACCTCAGACATTATCTCACTGGAGAATTAGGGGGGCTATAGTTCGGAGGGGGTAGCAGCAGGCTTGGGGCGCTCCCGCTGGCCGAATCCGCTCCGTGTTTTCCTATCGGCCCCGTCCCCCTTGGGCCCCGAGGCCAGTCACGGCTCCGGGTTTTCTTCCCGGCCCCGCCGGACAGATTCTGGTCGGTGAGGGCCCGGAGTCGGTGGGGTCCGGGCAGGGCTCCCCCCCCCCCCACTGCTGCGGCCGTCGGGGTCGCGCCAGCCTGGGGAAGAGCCGTGCCTGGGGCTGGGGTCTGGAAGGCAGGGCCAGAAGCACACGTGCCACGGAGAGGGGGCTGCCTCGCGGAGGAGGGGGCACGGCCCAGGAGGGGAAGGGCAGGAAAGTGGCTCAGGGAGGGCAGAGCCTGGGCCTCCAGAGGCGTAGAAGGGCGGGCGCCTTGGCACCAGCCCTTAGGTACAGAGAAACGAAAGGCGCCCTGTGTGTGCCTGCGGCCCGCCCCGGCCCCCAACTCTGGGGGTCGCCGCCGGAGCCTTGCGGGACCCAGCCTGAGTCCGTGGACAACCGGAGTGCCACCCTGCAGTCTCGACAGCCCCGGAACCAACTGTTTGTTTCTCCGTGACTCCCCCTCCCCCACCACGTTTCTCTTCTTCCAGTCCATACAGCTTCCTTCCTGGCTCGTAAGTCGGAGGGGGGAACCCCGACTTGAAATTCCCGCCTCCCCCTTTAGCTCCTGGCCCTTACCGCGCCGAACCACCGGAGTGCGGCAGCCGAGGCACGCACGGCTGATGGGGGCTGCTCCCCTCCCACGAACCCCCTGCTGGGCCCCAGGGGCGCGCCGCCACCCACCCCCGCGCCGCCGCCAGCGCCGGACTGGCACTGGGAACCGGAGGGCAGGTGTGCGGCCTGCGGGGGCGGGGGGGGGGATCCCAGATCCGCAAGTTCAGACTTAAATCTCAGGCGACCAGCTAGACCTTGGCTTTGAGGGGAAAGTGGCCGGAGTTCCTCCCTCCTCGAAGGCAGCCGCGCTCACGACTACACCGCCGGCGCCCAGGCTAACCCTCCTCGGGAGGGCGGCGTACCTGGGGCTGGGGACTCGGTTCTGAGTGACAGCCGGGCGCCCGGCCGGGCTGGCCACGTGCGCTCCGGGCCGCTGCGGAAGAGTTAGATGCTCGCGGCGCGCGGAGGGAGAGGGCTTCTGGCGGAAGAAAGGAAGCCTCTGTCCGGGCGCGGTCCTGGGCGAGGGGCCTGGGGGCCTGTTGGGAAGGTGGGAGTCTGAGCTGGCAGCGGAGCGACAGCCTGCGCTGGGCGCCCACCTCTTCCCCGCTCTCCGCCTTCCCCGGCCTGCCTCCGCTTCCCTCGAAAAACCCGCCGCCCAGGAAACCGCTGGGGGCGCGCAGACCGCAGCCCCCCCGCCCGCCGCCCCCCGGCGCCCCCACCGCGACCGCCCAACCCACCTGAAGGGGCCGCGGCTGCCAGGGTTGCCCCCTCCTGCCGACTCCCCCACACCTGCGGGCGCACTATTTATAACTCGGCGCCTATTCCGGGCCTCTGGGCGGGAGCCGGCTGCGCCTCGGCGCTAATCGTCTCCGGGATCTCTGCGCCCCCCAGGGCCGGGGGGGATAAATTTAGCCTCAGGAAGCTCGGGGAACATTTTCCAAAACTCCAAGTCCCGGAGAAGGCGAAACAGCTCCCCTCTGCCCTCGGCCTCCCTCCGGCCCGCCGCCAGGCGGCGCAGGTGTCTCGGCTGTCCCAGCCCAGCTGGGCTTCGGGAGGCTGGTGCGGCCGAGCCGCTGGCACAGGTGAGGGACGGCGGGTCCGGGGGCGCGGCCAGAGGGGCGGGAGGACGGCTGGAAGGACGGCCAGAGTGGCTGAGAAAGGGGTTGGGGACTTCTGCCTTTCGAAGGGGAAATAACTCCTGTGCAAACGAGATGCAAATAGGGACGGCGAGAAGAGCTGGGTGGCCTTGGGGTCTGCGCCCCGGCGCGAGGGCAGCGACTGCCGCACCCCTCTTCCCGCCCGCTTCTGAGCGTTACGGGGGAGACGCAGGACCCCACCGAGATCTTTCCTAAAATGTCCAGATCAGTGCGGTGGCTCTTCCGGCCGCTCCGCCAGGACCCCTCTCCTCCATCTGCCTCTCGCACGCCTTGGAGGGTCTTCTATGTGACGTGATCAGCTAGGAATCCTGGGAATCGGGGTGCTCTTCGTTAGGGCTGTAGCATCTGGGGGCGCTTCCAGCCTTGCGGAGGCTCCTTCCCGGTTTTACCACGCCCATTCCCCTACCCCTTGTGGCCACTAGAGGGCGCCCGGGCGCCCCGGGGGCAAATGAGCTCTTCCCCGGCACTCAATCCCCGCACTCAGCTCCCCTCTTCCGGGAGCTCTGGGGCGCGGTCTGGGCCCTCCAAACCCGAGCTCACCCCTGCTGGGAAAAGCACATTGCCGGGGAAAACCCCACATCTCTTTTTCCTTTGGAGAGCACTGCGGAGGTGTAGACCGGAACCGTGTCCTGGCCTGTGTGGTCTGGGTGAACAAGACATAGCTGGGGCCCCCAAAGGAGCCGGGGAAGCAAGAGCAAGGGCAGCTGAGAGTGGGGGTGGGGTGGGAAGCAGGAGTGGGCGCAGAAGGGCCCGCGAGTCCTCCCCACGCCTTTGCAGGCGAGGCGCCTCCAGGCCACCATCGAACCGCCGTCAGAAGAGGAAGGCTGGGAGCCCCGAAGAGCCCCGAGTTTGAGAGAAGGACACTGGGGGGTCGCGAGCTGACTGCCGCACCGCCCTGTGCTGTGGGTCTGGCTTCCGGTGGGTCACGTCGCCTCTCTTGGCCTGGTTCTTCAGGCCGACCTGGGATAATTGCCCTCGTCCAGCCTGCTTTTGAAGTGGGCTTGTGCAAGGGCCCAACGTGAAAAGGGTTCTCAGAACCGTAGGTGCAGTTTCCTCTCCATTCCTCTCCCAGCTTCAGGGCTCTCTTGACGGCTGACACTGCCCTCGGGCCACCCGCAGTCTCTCCTCTTCTCCCTTTGCACTTCCTGGGCCCTGCCCCCATCCACCTACCGCTCCCGGGCCCCCCAGTGGTCTCCGCAGACACCCTCTCCCGGGTCAAGGGCCCTTGTGCTCAGGACTGTCCTCCCTCAAGTGGGAGTGGGGCCTAAGGAAGGAAAGGGAAAGGGGCGCCTGGGAAGCTCAGTCAGTTAAAGGTCCCAGTTCTGCGCAGAGCATGACCTCAGGGGTCGTGGGGTTCAAGCCCCGCACTGGGCTCTGTGCTGACAGCTCAGAGCTAGGAGCCTGCTTCTGATTCCGTGTCTCCCTCTCTGTCACTCCCCTGCTCACACTCTCTCTCTTTCTCAAAAAATAAATAAACATGAAAAACAGTTTTTTTCCCCTCCTAAATATAAAAGTAAAACATGCTAGGGACACCTGGGGGCTCAGGTGGTTAAGCATCTGACTCCAGCTCAGGTCGTGATCTCATGGTTCCGGAGTTCGATCTCGCGTCGGACTCTGTGCCGGCAGCTCGGAGCCTGGAGCTACTTTGGATTCTGTGTCTCCCTCTCTGCCCCTCCCCTGCTCAAGTTCTGTTTCTCTCTCTCTCTCTCTCTCTCTCTCTCTCTCTCTCTCTCACAAACAAACAAATAGTAGAGAAAAATAAGGAAGAAAGGAAAGGGAGGCAGAAGGCCAGAGCTCAAGTCAGGGACGGGCTGGCCAAGCAGGGGTGCAGGGTTTGAGGGGAGGCAGGAGCCCACACTCACAGGAAGGGGAATTCTGTGTCCTCCACCGCTGTCCTCTCTCTGGTTGGATTCAAGACCTTACCCCTTCCCAGTGCTGTGCCCCGGAGGAAGGGGAGCTCTGAAGGGACCCCGGAGCGCTGGCCTGTCTGCCACGCTGCCGGGATAAGAGCTAACCTTGGGCGGGAGCACTATGGAGCCCCAGCTCCCGCAGGAGAGGGGCAGCCTCCGCGCGCTCCTGCACACTCAGGTCCGGGGCATGTCGAAGGGGAAAAGCCAGGGGCACAGCCGCGTGGTGAGCATGGCACCAGCTCAGAAAGTACCCGTGGGCTCGGGGTGCCCAGCTGACTCGGTCTGCAGAGCATGTGATTCCCAGTCTCAGGGGCGTGAGTTCAAGGCCCATGTTGGGCGCAGAGATTACTGAAAAATATATAAAAATTTAAAAAAATACGTATGTGCTCAGGCCGGCCGCTTCTCCCCGCCGCCGTAGCTATGAAGCCTGCTCGGGGCCACTGGCCCGTCAGGCCCCATGCCCACCCCGGCTCAGGGCACATATCCCCTAATAATATCTATATACCTACTGTTTAGTTTACATTTGCTTTTCCGTCTCTGCCCAGCAGAACGTAAGCCCCGGGAGCCCAGGGGCCTGTTTTGTTCACCGCCGTGTTCAGAGCACGGGGGCCGGCGCGCAGGGGGTGCTCCCTGACATGTGCTCCGTGAACGAAGGAAGGTGAGGCGTGCGTGCACTCTCTCTGCCTGCCCTCCAAGGGGCTGCTGGAGCTGACCGACCCCAGGGAGGGGGGCCGGGGGGCGCTCACTTCTCACCAGAACTCCTTACTCCGGGTATAGTTGCCTTTACAGACAGACAAAACACCCAGAGGAGAGGAGTTTGCTAGCAAGTCTGGGGAGAAGCTGGTCCCCGCGAGTGAGAGCCCCATACACGTCTCCAGGCTTGTGCCTGGGAGAGAAGGGAGAGGCCCGGGGCTCTGTGGTTGTGGGGGGGCTGAGAGTGGGCGTGTCAGGAAGTAGGAGAGCAAGACCGTGCAAATGGCTGATGTGTGCCTACCGCGGGGCGTGACTGGGGCGGCTGTGCTGGCGGCTGCCAAGGGGAAGTGCAGAGTGAGCTCCGCACGGTGACAAGCCCGTGGAACTTGCGTGGCCACACAGGTGCCTTTCTCTGACAGCCCTGTACTTGAGCAGGAGGCGCAGGGCCTGGCTTCCCTGGGAGCTGGGGGGTAGACCAGGCTCTCCCACGATCCTCAGAGGGAGGGAGGGGCCAGACCGTGTCTCCTATTTGCGCTCCGCCTTGGAGAAGACCCCACCCAAGCCGGACCCCTCCCTACCCACTAGCTGGGAGGAACCGGGGCTTTCCACCCTCCTCCAGCCTCCCCGCCCAGGACCAGTGAGTCGGAAAACCTGGGTTTCAGTCTCGGTTCTACCCAGGACAACCTCCTTCCCTCCCTTTTTAAAAAATGATTTTTTGGTAATGTTTATTTTTGAGACTGAGAGAGACAGAGCGTGAGCGGGGGAGGGGCAGAGAGATGGGGAGACGCAGAATCCAAAGCAGGCTCCAGGCTCTGAGCTGTCAGCACAGAGCCCCATGCGGGGCTCGAACCCACAAACTGAGATCATGACCTGAGCCGAAGCTGGATGCTCAATGCCCAACAGGCCGAGCGGCCCTGGTGCCCGCCTCCTTCCCTCCCCTGGTCTGTACCCTGGCTCCAAGACCTTCCCAGTGCTGAGTTCAGATTCCTTTTCAGACATTTAGAACTTTTGGCCTCAAGGACTATTTATTTATTTATTAAAAAAAAATTTTTTTTTAATGTTTTATTTATTTCTAGGAGAGAGAGAGACAGCGAGCAGGGGAGGGTCAGAGAGAGGGAGCCACAGACTGAAACAGGCTCCAGGCTCTGAGCTGGCAGTCAGCACAGAGCCTGACGCGGGCTCGAACCCACAAACCGTGAGATCATGACCTAAGTGAAAGTCGGACGCTTAACCGACTAAGCCACCCAGGCGCCCCAAGGCCTATTTATTTATTTATTTATTTATTTATTTTAAATGTTTTTTTTTTATTTATTTCTCGGAGAGAGAGAGAGACAGCGTGAGCAGGGGAGGGTCAGAGAGAGAGGGAGTCACAGACTGAAATAGGCTCCAGGCTCTGAGCTGGCAGTCAGCACAGAGCCCGACGCGGGGCTCGAACCCACGAACCGTGAGATCATGACCTAAGCGAAAGTCGGACGCTAAACCGACTAAGCCACCCAGGCGCCCCAAGGCCTATTTATTTTATATAGAACATCTATATCCTTATTTTTTTGGTTTACATTTGCTTTTCCGTCTCTGCCCAGCAGAACGTAAGCCCCGGGAACACAGGGCCCGTTTTGTTCGCCGCTGTGTTCAGAGCACGGGGGCCGGCGCGCAGCGGACGGTGTGGAGATACATGGGCACCCACACGCACGCACACACAGCCTAGTGATTCTCAGAGATGAGGGCAGCCCATTCCTGGCACTAGGAGTACAAACCAACCACCGGGGCGGGGGGGCCGCTGGGCCGGGCCGGAAGTCCCGCAGCGGTGGGGGCTGGGAGCGGAGGCTGGCAGATGGCGCAAACTCAAAGCAGGGTCCACACGTCCCCGTTGTGTGTGGTTTGTGGCCCGTCGTCCGTGGAGCACCGCCGCTGGCCTGGGGTGGGGGTGGGGGACTCCGTGGGCGCTGGGCCAGGCGCTGGGGGAGAGAACAGAGGCTGGGAGGCAGGTCTCCCCACCCTGCCCACCTGAGGGCTCTGCCCACCCGGGAGGGGCGGGGCCGAGGCTCGGAGGGCTGCCCACCTGGGAGGGGCGGGGGGGCGGTCCCGGCTGCATCAGTCCAGCAGCTCCTTGATGCACCAGCAGCACAGGAGGATGTAGGCCACCTCCCTCAGCATCTGCTGCAGGCCCTCCCATCCTGTGCCCATCTTCAGGACTGGCGCCCGGAGCCTGGTGCCCCACAGGGCCCTTCTGAAGGAGAAGGGCAGGGCCTGGGCGAGGGGCTGTGTCCAGGGCTGCATCTGGGCCGCGGCTCTGAGGCCTGCAGAGCCATCTCCAGGGCCTTTTAACAGCAGCGTCCCCGCCCCCTCGGACCTCATGACACTGGGGACAAAAGCCCTAGGGTCCAGCACAGGGAAGGTTCCAGGCCCAAGAGCGGGCTGAGTCAGCCTCCACGGGCAGGGGCGGAGGCTGCGTTAGGAGGGGGAGGGCCTGGCCACCCCGTCGTCCACCCTCCCCAGCCAGGCCAGCTCAGCTTCCCTTGTCCAGCCTGGCTCTCCAAACCTCGGCGCGGCGCCCGGTGTACCGGCCCCCCTCCGGCCCCGGGATTGGCGCAGCTCCCCGCCCCTGCCCTCTGGTGGGCTCTGGCCGAGGGGGCTTCCCAGTGTGTTCTGTGCACCTCCCCCTGCCCCTTAGCCGGGAGCTGGCAGAGCCCGGCCCACGTGCACAGCACCCCGTCCCCTGGAGCGGAAGACACAGGCAGACACAGGCAGAGCACCGAGCGCACAAGAGGCAGTTTATTGCGAGTGGACCCCCGGGGCGGCCTCCCTCGGGCTCCCCGGGTCACGTGCGCGAGTTCCGCTCCTCTTCCTCGTTCTCCAGCAGGTAGGCCGGGCGGTAGGTGGGCTGGCCCCCGGGGCTGAGGCACTTCAGGGCCGGGTTCCTCACGGTGTTCTCGCGGCCGCCCAGCGACGTGTAGCTGGGGCAGGGGGGAAGGTGGGCGAGTGGGGGGGCGGCCCCCCTACCGCAGCGCCCCTGCACGGTCCCCACACCGTCCTCCGCCAGCACCCTTACCCTCGGTCATACAGGACACAGTACGGGACGAACAGCTGCCGCAGGAAGTCCCAGATATCTCTGTAGGTCCAGTCCTGGGATGCCAGAGGGGCGTCACAAAGTCCCCCTCCCACACCGCCGCCTGGGCAGGTGCCCACCCGAGGGTGGCCTCCTGTCAGACACTCGGGTCCACCTGCTCGGTGGCGCAAGCCACGCAATGTGGTCAAAAACCTCTGCCCGCCCCCCCCCCGCAGGGGCCCCGGGCTCCAGGGGGTGTCACGTGGCTGGCGCTGGGAATGGGGTTAGTGCCTCTGATGCCCTGAATTTTGAATTGTATTTAGTTTTTAAAATTAAGGCGAACTCGCATCCCCATGGAATTCGCCACACTCTGCGTGCACCATTCAGTGGTCTGGGGTAATTCTTTTTTTCATTTAGTCAAGTTGTAATTTGACTATAAACAACCGGCTCGGGGCTGCCCTAGGGCAGCACGGACCTAACTGTAGAAGAAGGCATAAGCCTGGCGCTAAGTTAGTGCACAGTGAAGAGCGGGCAGAAGGCCGAACAGCCAAGCAGCACAGCCTCCCTTGGATGCCCAAGTCCTCGTGTGAACCCAGGCTCCAGCCTCTCCCTCGCGGGGAAGCCCGGGCACGATGAGCGCCAGGCGCCAGGAGACTGGAGGCACGACGGCCCCTGCCATTACCAGCAGCGGGTTGACGCGCATGAAGGCGGGCCAGCCAGGGTCCGTGGGGCTGAAGGCGCAGAGGCTGCGGGAGTAGGGGTCGGTGCGGCGGGTGCCCATCAGGACGGCCTCCAGCTGGGGGTGCCGGGCCTGCAGCTCGCTCAGGGCCTGCTTCATGTCACCCTCGGCCTCCAGGACCCGCAAGTTATACCTGTGGAGGGTCGGGCTGGGGTCAGGTGTGGGCACTGCTGAGCCCCCCGTGGAGCCCAGACTTCCGGGCGCCACCGGTACCTCCGGATGGTGTCCTGTAGAAACTGCTCCAGCTCCGGGAAGGGGGAGGTGCTGCGGATATGCAGGATCTGAAGGGGTTCCTGAGGATCGGGGCGCGTCCTGGGGAGGGGAGGGCGCACAGGCTTGCCAGGCCCAGAAAGGCTCTCCGGAGAGTCCCAGGGCTGTTCTCTTTGCTTCCACATGGACAACACCCGCCCCTCCTCTCCGGCCCAGGGCCACACAGATGTCCGATGCTCAATAAATGTGGTGGGGTCACCATGGCTCCCTCCCTCCCAAAGGGCACCTGGCCACCCTCGCCCTCCCTGCTTCTTAGAACGAGGCAGGTGTCACCGTGGCCCAGGCGGGGGCTCACCTCTGCACAGCCGCGTGGAAGAGGTGCAGGAGGGCCGTGCAGTCCTTGCCGCCATTGAAGCCCACGCAGAGGTGGCTGAGGTCGTACTGAGCCAGGGCGGTTTCAATGATCTGCAGGGCGCCTGCCACCTTCCCCCCCAGAGAAGAGCCTGCAAGTGGACAGACAGGAAGATACGTCCGCGTGGCAGTGAGGGGCAGTGGGGTCCCGCCGCCCTGGCCGGAAGTCTCTCCAGGCTTCCCAGGGTTCCCAGAGTGAAGGCCACGGGCTACTCGCCCTTCTGAGTCCGTCCCCGCCCTGCCTGCCGTTCAGAACCCTTCGCCTCAATGTCTTCCCTCCGGGGCCCCTGCTTTCCTTCCGTTCCCCCAAACCCCACAGTTTGCTCTAGCCCCCCTCCGGGGGGGGCAGCCTCCTCATCAGCCCACTCGTGTGTCCTCGCCCAGCAGACTGTGTATAACACACATGCGCCCAGATCAAGGTGAACTCCCCACCGTGGAGGCCGGCCGGCCAGACATCTCATGCCTGAGTCCCTGCCTGACGCCTACCTTTCTTGTTACACCTCCGGCCCAGAGGCCGTGGCGCGCACCACTGTCCTGCGGAGCTGGGTCCCCAGTACCCAGCACAGTGCTGGCGGGAGCGGGTGCTACGTTGACATTTACTGGAAGGACGCCGGACTGCACCGAGTCCCTTCCCGGGGCCTGGGGGGGACGGTGAGCTCGGGCAGCCCGGCCCCCGGGAGGCCCTACCTGCTTCTGCGAGTTGGTAAACAGCCTCCCTGGCCTGCTCCACAGCGCCGGGCACGTAGGGGACCAGCGATCCTGGGGGCAGGCGGGCAGTCAGGTAGGCCAGGCACTCCTCCAGCGGCCCCTCTTCCTCCGCGTCCATCGTCAGCTTCACCTGATAGTAGTTGCTGCCCCAGTCGGGGTAGGAGCCCAGGCCGAGCCTGCGCCCAAAGTGGGCCTGCGCCTCGGCCAGGACGGGCGCGATAGAGGCCTCGTTGGCGGCCACGTACAGCTCTCGCAGGTGGAACTGCGCTGCTGTGTTTCGGAAGAGCCCCTTGAGCCCCTCCAGCACCCGGCGCAGCAGCTCGGGGATGCCTGGGAACAGGTAGACGTTCCGGACAGAGACCAGCGGGAACTTGAAGGGCCGGCCCGTGCGGGGGTCGGTGCCGTAATGCAGGCGGGCTGAGGAGGGCACTACCGACAGCTTCTCCCAGCCCTTCCCTCCGAGGCCGCGGACGGCCGCTTCCAGCTCGGGGTGCGGCTTGAGCTCATCCCCAAAGGCCTGTGCTACTGCCTCAAAGGTCACGTCGTCGTGAGTGGGGCCGATGCCCCCTGCCGTGAGGACGTGGGTGAAGCGGCTGGAGAAAGAAGTGACCTCTGCCGCGATGGTGGCCACCTCGTCGGGTACGACAGAGACCCGGCACACCCGGACCCCCAGGGAGCGCAGCGTCCGGCACAAGAAGTAGGTGTTGGTGTCCTGAGTGTGTCCCTGGGGGATGAGACGGGGACGACGCGAGTGTCAGTGCTGCGGGACTCGAGGGCAAAGGGGAAGGGACGGCAGCTGTGGGCCGCACTGTGCTCTTTTGGGGGACTTGGCCTTAAAGCCCGGACCGGGCACAGGAGTGAGGAAGTCCAGGTGAGCAGCCAGGGACAGCACGATCCACCTTGGGCCTCCTTCTCTGCGCTTTGACCTTAACCTCATCTATGCTTACGGACTCAAGTGGCCAATTCTATGTGGATGACTCATCCACTTCCTGCCCGACCCTGACGGTTTCAGTCCCCTGGCTCTGCGTACCTACCGGGCACCTCAACTGTATTCCTGGCCATTGTCTCTTCGGCCAGTGGCATCCCCAGACACTGTCCACAGCCAGTGAGGCCCTTCTGCTGGTGGCCCTAGCAAAATGTCTCCCCATTTGCTCTCTTCTCTTGGTCCCTAATGCCACCGGGCAGGTCCTTGGCACCCACCGTCTGGACGGTGGCGAGGCCCCCTGGCCGGGCTCCCAGCCGCCAGCCACAGCGCTCTGCCCGGTGCCTCCTGACTAACCTTTCTAGTGCGTTACTGTGATTGCATCACTCTTGGGCTCAAAAACCCTGTGTTGTTTCCAACCGTATACAGAATAAAGTTCAAATTCCTTTGCAAGAACGTTTGGGGCTGCCTACGGTGTGCATGCAGACTTCTCTCCAGAGGCTTAGTGGATAAGGGTTACTTGGAGTAAGAGAGAATCTGGTTGGAATCGTTTCTCTACCGCTTCCTGGCTATGTAACCTTGGACAGGCGCCTCAGTCTCTGAGCCTCAATCTCATCGTCTATTAACCGAGATTTATAATAAAATATCAGACCTCAGGGGATTGTTCTAAGGGTTAGCAAAACTGCACATGTGACATACAAGCACACTCACAGGCCCTAGTAGGCACTCAAAAAGTAGGGGTCAGTATTACTCCTACAAACCCAATGCCTGACCGTGACTTCTAATAAGACTTCCCTCGATTGCTCAGAAGAATACAATGGAGGGGCGCCTGGGTGGCTTAGTCGGTTAAGCGTCCGACTTTTGCTTGGGTCATGATCTCGCGGTTCGTGGGTTCGAGCCCCGCGTCGGGCTCTGTGCTGACTGCCGGCTCAGAGCCTGGAGCCTGTTTCAGTCTGTGACTCCCTCTCTCTCTGACCCTCCCCTGCTCACGCTGTCTCTCTCTCTCCTAGAAATAAATAAAACATTAAAAAATTAAAAAAAAAAAAGAAGAAGAAGAATACAATGGATTTCTTCCATCTAGCACTTTCCTCCTATTTCGCTTACTCACTCTGCTGGGCGCCTTGGGTCATTTTCCAAATAAGCTGTAAGTCTTCAATGACACAGGCCTGCAGCCCCTTCACAAGCGGACGCCTGGGTCATTTCCGTACACCCCCTCCTACTACTATCAGATTTGCTACAAGTTTCCAACAGAGTAACTGGAGAGAACGGTCACTCTCCCACTCACATGGTGGGCTCACTCCAGGACCCCATGAAGAAAGGGGGCTCCCACCTCGCCCTTCCTTCCTTCAACAGACCGTGCAGCAGGCTCTTAGGGCCGGGAGCGTGCCCCCCACCCCCTCCTCCTGTCCCAGACGCACCTTGAGGATCTCATCTCCAATAATGATGATGCCCGCCGTCACGCCGCGCCCTGAGGGAGGTTCAGAGGCCCTGGATGCCATGGCCCTGCCTTCTCTGCCCCTTTGCAAGGCCCTCCAGTAGCCACCCAGGGCCCCCAATAGGGGTCGAAAGCACGGGAGTCGCGCCAGGTCTACAGGGCACTGGGGGCCATAGCCTGGGAACAGGGGGGTCCGGGGTCAAGGGAACCTGGAGGAGCCAGAAAGGACATTGGGGGAGAGCAGGAGTGCATGTTCTCTTCTCCTCAGAGGGAGACCTCGCCCGGCCCTTGACAAGCGACTCCTTTATCCCTGCCTTTGATGGACGTGTTCTCAACCCCCTGCCCTGGCCTCTTTACAGGTCTTCTAAGCTTGGCTCTAGTGTCCTTAGCACGTCCTGCTCTCCCGAGCACCTGTTTCAATATGTCCCCTGCGCGCAGAGCTCGGTCCCGTAGCCGGCAACAGCCCGGCCGCCTGCACCTTTAAATACCCTTTCTCTTCGGGGCGCCGGTCCCTTTAAATGTCTCGACCCCTTTTAAACGCGGTCTCTCCCTCCGCCGCGGGCGGGACATCGGGCGCCGGGTCCGCTGGGGCTCGCTCCCTCCCCGGCCTGCAGCCCCCCCACCCCTCCAGCCCCCCCAGCGGCTCCAGGTCCCCACCTGCCTCTCGGCCCTGCCCGGCTCGCGCCCACCGCTCCCGCACCGCCCGGGCGGCTTCCGCACGCAGCCCCGCCTTAGACTCGCACCTGCCACGCCGGTTGGTCCCGTCGGCTGTCGCTCAGACCGCCTCCGGGGCCCACTGGCGCAGCCGGCTGTCGCTCGCAGGCCCCACCCAGGGGGCGGGAGGAGCGCGGGGTTGTTACTGGCGACAGGCACGTGGCCACCCTCACCCGGAACTGCGGGGGCGGGGCCGGCCCGCGGGCCCGGGGCGCGAAAGGGGTGGCGGTTAGAGGTGCCGCGGGGACCCTGGGGCTCTCCCCCGGCGCTGGAGGGGGAGCGAGGTGTGGTTCTAGCCTCGGTCCTGTTTTCAAATTCTTGTGTGCACGTGCTAGCGCCCTGTACCCCCGACTCTACCTCTAGGCCGCGGGGGCTCTGCCCCGTAGCGCACGGGAGTTAGGGGGACACCGGGAAGGATCTGTGAAGCGGGAAGAGCTTGGAGAGGGCTCTTCAGTGTGTGGAGGTTTCATTTATTAACTTTTTCTTTAAAAAATTTTTAAAATGTTTTATTATTTCTGAGAGAGAGAAAGAGGCAGCGTGAGCAGGGGAGGGGCAGAGAGGGAGCCACAGAATCCGAAGCGGCTCCAGGCTCTGAGCGGTCAGCACAGAGCCCGACGCGGGGCTCGAACCCACAAACAGCAGATCAGGACTTAAGCCGAAGTCGGCCGCTTAACCCCTGAGCCACCCAGGCGCCCCAGCTTTCATTTATTTCTATTGTAAATGATAAAGCTATGCACTTCACCGTCTTGACAAGGAAAAAAGCCTTACCCCACCCTGTCCAGCTAGAGCTTAATTTGAACGTCACCTTTGCCAATTTTGGGCTTTGCCAATTTTGGGCTTACAGGTACCAGTGAAGGCAGTGACTAGGGAATGCCACCTGTCCACTTTGGATTCTTACATCATCCTACCTTACTCTCTCATTTCAGTTGCTTTTGGTCTAAAAGTGCTTCTTAAATTTTAATGTTTGATCATCTGGGACCTTCCTTTTTAAAATTTAATTTTTATGAGGCGCCTGGGTTAAGTGACCGACTTCGGCTCAAGTCATGATCTCACGGTTCGTGGGTTCAAGCCCCACGTCGGGCTCTGTGCTGACAGCTCAGAGCCTGGAGCCTGTTTAGATTCTGTGTCTCCCTCTCTCTCTGACCCTCCCCTGTTTGTGCTGTCTCTGTCTCTCAAAAATAAATACATGTAAAAAAATTTTTTAGCGGCGCCTGGGTAGCTCAGTCGGTTGAGCATCTGACTGGCTCAGGTCATGATCTCACGGTCTGTGGGTTCGAGCCCCGCATCAGGCTCTGTGCTGACAGCTCAGAGTCTGGAGCCTGCTTCGGGTTCTGTGTCTCCCTCTCTCTCTGACCCTCCCCTGCTCATGCTGTCTCTCTCTCAGAAATAAGTAAAACATTAAAAAATATTTAAAAAATTTTTAAAAATAAAATGTGTCTTAATTAAAAACTTTTTTTAAAATTTTTTAATGTTTTATTTATTTCTAGGAGAGAGAGAGAGAGACAGCATGAGCAGGGGAAAGTCAGAGAGAGAGGGAGTCACAGACTGAAACAGGCTCCAGGCTCTGAGCCGGCAGTCAGCACAGAGCCCGATGCGGGGCTCGAACCCACGAACCGCGAGATCATGACCCAAGCGAAAGTCAGACGCTTAACCGACTAAGCCACCCAGGCGCCCCTAAAAACTTTTTTTTTAGTGTTTTTTATTTATTTCTGAGAGAGAGACAGCGTGAGCAGGAAAGGGTCAGAGAGGGAGGGAGACACAGAATCTGAAACAGGCTCCAGGCTCCGAGCTAGCTGTCTGCACAGAGTCTGACATGGGGCTCAAACCCACGAACCACGAGATCATGACCTGAGCCGCCCAGGCACCCCAGTTTTAATTTTTTAAAGTAATCTCTATGCACGACGTGGGGCTTGAACTGATGACCAGGAGAGTTGCATGCTCTACGGTCTGTGTCAGCGTGCCAGTGCCAGCCGGGCTCCCATCTGGGACCTTCTTGACATGCTGACTCAATCTCCCCCTCCAGGGGGTTTGGGAGGGGGCTTGAGATCTTTAACAAGCTCTCCTGTCCTGCTGATGCCACTAGTACCTGGACTATGTCTTCTGGAGTAACGTGTAAAATTCCCGCACCGCCAGGACAGTGGAACGCTCCCACCCTCATTTTACTGTCCTGAGGGCCCATGATAGATGATGCCATTTTACAGATGGGGAACAGGCTGAGAAAGATTAAGGGATGCCACACAGCAACCACAAAACAAGAAACAGAAAGGGAGGGCCAGACTTCTAGATTATTCTTTTTCAAGTAATAACCCCTGTGTGTGATTTTCAATTAAATAGAACCTCAGCTCAAAAAAAATTTTTTTTTAAAGATTTTAAAGTGCTCTCCACACCCAGCATGGGGCTCGAACTCACAACCCCAAGATCAAGAGCTGAATGCTGTACAGACTGGGCCAGCCAGATGCTCCTAAAAAAAAATGTTATCCCCCTTGCCTAACGATAAGTCACATGATCCCTTATCTTCACTCGCAATGGTGATATTGTGCCTCCTCGCCCTTCCCTCCCGCTCAAAGCTCAAACAGCTCTGCCCAATCCTTTATCAGTGATTCCCAAGCTTGAGTAGGCGCCAGGGTCACCCGGAGAGCCTGTTAAAACATTGCTGGCCGACCCCTGAGTGTCTGATTCCTAGGTCTAGGGTGGAGTCCAGTAGTTTGCGTTTCTAACGAGGTTCGAGGTGACGTCATACTTCCGGTTCAGGGACCACAGCTGAGCTACTGCCCTAGTGGTACAGGGGTGGACGACAGGGAGAAGGGGGAAGAAAATTTCCTTTATTTATTGTTACTGTTATTTTTTAAAAGTAAGGGGTAAGCTACCATTTGGAAAAGTGTTTTCCTTTTTTTTAAGTAATCTCTGCAACCAACATGGGACTCGAACTCATGACCCTGAGATCAAGGGCTGACCGCTCCACCAATGGAGCCAGCCAGATGCCCCCTGGAGAAATGTTTTCTCAAACAACTACAGCTTATGCTTGTTTTCCCAAAGGTTCGTACTCCAGCTACCTGCATTAAAATGCTTGAAATTCCCACATCCAGGCCACGCCCCAGACTAAATAAGTCAACAGCTCTAAGGAGAGGGTGAGGCACCTGTACTTGCCAGGGAAAACAGCAGGCGCAGCCCTCTGGCCCCCAGGTCATAGGCCACTGGACCCTGAGCCCTGGGCCTGCCGGAGGGGAACACACTAGTGGCCTCTGGCTGAGAGCCTCCTCCCTTCACCCTCCTGGGTCCTGCAAATCTCAGGACCACGTTAAGGGCAGCTTCCCGGACCGTAGGAAACAGTTCATTTGTTTTGCTGAGATGACGTCTCTGCATAGCCTCTATCTCAGGCTAATGGAGCAACGTATAATTTCGGATGTTTGACAGAAAGTCTGCTTAAAGTAGGTTAAAACCCAGTTACCTGAATGTTGAAACAACCCTCATCGTAAGCGGAGAGCTGGGCTTTGTGATCTAACTGAAGGGGGCGCAACCACAAGCAGGGCGCTGCCTGCGCTGCCCCTGAGAGCGGGGACCTTTACAACAGAAGAATCAGATCATGAAACTTCCTCTTTAATCAAGGCTTTTTAACACGAAAAGATTTCTTGAATAAAATGGAAAGTTTCCAATACAACGAAACATGAAGCACCGTACACACAATACCCGGCAGGACGAAACAAAACAAGTGTACACGGTCCCTGTAGCGGCCATGGCCTCGTTAGAGGAGGGGCTTCCTCCATCCACCCAGCGGGTCCTGCTGGATACAGAGCCCGCGTGGCTTCCGGGGTCACACTCGGCCGAGGCCGTGGCCCGACAGCACTCCGCTGCGTGGGCCAGGGTGCTGTGGGCTCAGGCGAACCAGTCACTGGCACGTTCAAACAGCCTGAGCATCCTTTCAGTGTCAAAGTGAGAAACAAGAAGGCAACGCAATCCGGTTATGAGAAAGATGTCGGTAGCGCGTGAGGACGGCTGTGTGAAGCCGAGGCTGAGGGGCCGCCAGCTTCATTTCTTCGGCTGCTTGGGCAGGGGCCGCCGGAACAGCAAGATGTGAGGTTCTGAAAGAGCGAGTGAAATCTGAGATCTCCGCACAGCGTACGGTCTCCCGCTCCCACCTCCCAGAGACACCCACTCAGAGTTTTACAACTAAGTTAGGATGTAAGCATACGGCCTGAGAACCAGACCCAAAAGCTGGGCCGGTCTCTGCCAGGTGCGGAATCGTTAGGATCAGTTCTTCTGCTACGCTGTACAGCCCCGGGGGAGTCCTTTATTAGTTTTGCCTGGCGGCTTTGTGTCTGGTGTCTTCTCAAGAAACAGACTTTCCTTGGCTTATTTGGAACACATCCAAGAACTTGCTTTCTGATGGAGAATGATGAAGGGGCCACAGCCTCTATCAGGGTATATGTGGCCTTAAAAAAAAATTAGTACTTGGACTATATTAGAGATTAGAGGAGGCTTTTCAGTGACAGGTTGTCTCTGCACTTCCCAGGTACTTTACTCTTATTTTTGGTCACTTTGGTTTTTCTAGATGGCTTGTGAGGAATCAGTAAGCCACTGTCACTTGCCCCCTCTTAGTTTGCGGTAAGTGATCTTTCCATTCCTTCTTTCCCTCAGTGAAGGAACCCAATGTGACTGCTTTCAGCCACTGCACCAACCTGGTTCGTGGATCATATAATGGACCCATCCCTGACTCTGCTGAACGCCCAGATTCCGCCACTCAGACTCAGACATCAAGTGGGTTTTAGGCACCAGCTTGGCTATGTCCTTGGGCAACATGACGTGCCTGTAAACAGAGACACGGAGACGCCGGGGTGGGGTTGGGGTGGGGTTGGGGTCGCGTCAGTACGGGTACAGTCTGCTAGGCAAGTGCTAACATACAGCGCCGAGAGAGAAAAGGAAAGAAAAACTGGTTTCCAATGGTAGGGAGTTTATACAAATTTATTGTGGGGTAAAGGCAGCTAGGAATAAAGGACAAGTTAGGCAGATCCTCACCAAGTATATATATATATATATATATATATATATATATATATATATATATATATATATGAGTAACGAAACAAACGAGCACCTAAATTCCAAGCACCGTGGATACAATGCCCCTGCCCTCCGAGGGCTCAATCTAGTGACTGCGCTAAGTCACCCCGCCGGCAGCCGCAGCGCAATGTCAATCATCACAGCGCTGAGGACTGATGCAGAACGCCTCTACGGAGCGCTGGGTGGAAGAGCTGTGACCGAGGACCCACTGTGACTGTCTGACCCTCCGCTTCAGTCTCCTGACCCGGAAGGATGTGCTGGGAGGCTTCTCTTGGGAAGCGCCAGGTTTCCCTAACCAAGGAGAAGTCTCCTTTCACGGCAAAGAAAGTGTTGCTCTGACACGAATCGGGCTAATCCGGATTCGCTCCAACATGCTCTCTGTCCTAGTAACGGAGGCTCTTTCCAGAGGCAGAATTCTAATCTAAATATCGGAAAACAGCTTACACTCTAACAAGCCCCCGGCGCAAAGACTGCCTTCAGTACCGCCCAAGATGAACCCACAAACGACCCCCCACGACAAGCTCTTTCTCACACCAAGATACCACTGCCACGACCTGTACCTTCCGGAGGGATGAGACGCCAGACTTCTCCCCAGCCCCACGCTGCTTTAGCCAGCTCAGGCCGGATGTGGAGGAAAAAGCTGGGGGCCCCCAGCACCTGGGGTCACGGGTCCCCGTACCTGGCAGCACACACCAAGTGTCCACAGGGCCCAGCCCTGCAAGAGGCGGAAAGGAAACTCAAGCAAAGCAAGTTTCCAGTGTATGGTCTTCAATTCTGGGGACAAGACACCAACTAGGAAGTTGTTTGCGTCCCCGCCACGTCTAGGGCTGCGGGAAGCGGAGGCCAGGGCTTGTGCCCGCACTTAGCACCCCGCCTGCGGGCGCTCCGCAACTGTTGCAAGTGTTCGGAGCGCAGCCGGCAGGCCCGGGCCAATTCCTTTCTCAGAGCCCTTGGCCAGCTTCATTCCCCCGCAGGTCCTTGAAGGCCCCTTCCGGAAACGAGCCCACGCCCCTTCTCCAGGAATCCACGGGAACCTCTCGCCGTGGCCACCTCCTCCCAGGAGGCCCCGAGGTGTCGCCGCGACACCGGCGGTCTCCAGAAGGCAACTCGCTCAGCCCAGGGAGCGGGGCGGTCGGCCTGGAGCCCCAACCACGCCCCCTCCGAGGCCGCCGCTTTCTATTTTCCCCGGCGCCGCCGGGCCCTCGCGCGTGCGCCGTACGCTCTCCGCGACCGTCCCCAGCCCGCGGCCCGGGCCTCCCGCGCATGCGCCGGTCACGTCGCTTCAGCCCTGGTTCCTAACTCTTCTTGCCCTCACTTGTCCAAGTTCACGACCTCGCGGTGGGCCCCGCGTCGGCACTAACCGGTACTCGAACTCCTCGTCGTCGTATTTGTCCGAATAGTAAATCTGTTTGTGCGACATGATGGCTCGGCCTGGGGACCGTCAGCCCCGCGCCGCCAACTTCCAAACAACTCCCAGCAGCACGCGCTCCCACCTACGTTGGCCTCGCTTTCAAACACGCCGCCCGCCCTTCCAATTGGTCCCTTTGGCTTAAGGCGGGACAGCTCCACCTTCAAGCCTCGGATTGGCTTAGATTTGCTTCTCCTCGAGTCCTTATTGGACTGCGCCTCCCACGTTCCTCAAGAACCAGCGTAGGTAAAAAAATGCGCCTCTAATTGGCTGTCCCCGCCCCCTTGCGCGCTCTCGCGCAGCCATTGGCTCATTCGGGAAAGTGGGACGGGTGGAGGAGGGACCGAGGTAGAGGGTCAGGGGTTAGTGAGGCCGGAAGTGAGTGCAATAAAGTTTCTTCAGGGAGGCCGGGCCGGGGAGAAAGTTGGAACGACAACCTGAGGAGGCAGTGGCGTGATCCGGAACCAAATCGGGCCGCGGTGCGGTGCGGAGACTCCATGAGGCCCTGGTGAGTTGGGCCTTTCCCCTCTCCTTAGGTGACCCACTCCTCCACCCCGGAACCCCTCTCCCGGGACCCTACTTCCGGTGTTCGTGTATAAGTCCCGCCCCCTGAGACCCCCTCCCCGGAAGTCCCACCTACCAACTTCAGGGGGGGTCCCCGAACCCCGACTTGTTTTCTGCTTATTGTGCGCGACCCCACCCTGCCGCCCAGCTTTCCTGGAAGCCCCACCCCCGGGCATGCCTCCAAGCCCTAGTGCTCGAGACCTGACGGTGGTCCTTCCAATTCCCCGAGACTCCGCCTCCTCGCGACGGGTCTCCGCTAACTCGCGTCCGTCAAAGAGCCTGTCTCCCGAAAGCGGAGAGCCCCGCCCCGCGGAGGGCGCTGGGGACTCGGGAAGCCACGCCTCCCCGAGGCCCCGCCTCTTCCCAACCGCGTCGGGGTGAGCGGACACCCCGCCTCCCAGAAGACTCTGGAGCCTGCGACCTGGGGGCCACGCCCCCTGAGGGGCTGCTCGGGGGGCGACCCCGGTCTCCGCCTCGGAAACGCGGTCCCCAGCCCTGAATCCCCCGGCTCACACAGTTCCCTTTTCTCCTTTGGGCCTCGGGCTCCGTTTTCCTGAGCGCTCGTGCCCCAGCAGGCGGGAAGTCAAAGTGCCCCCGCCCGGCTCTGAGCGGCGAGAGGTTAGAGGCAGCTCTTGGCCTCCCCCTGCCCCCTGCCCAGGGTGGGCCGGCGTGAAGGGGGCTGGGCTTGCTCCGGGGCTCCAAGCCCGGCTCCCGGAGCTCCCCCTCCCAGGACCGACTCCGCCCCAGGGACAGCTGCAGGTCTCACACCTGCACCTCGGGAGCTGGTAGGGCCATGGGCTTGTCGGCGTGCGACCTGTGGGTGCGACAGGAGCGAGCGCTGTCCGCTGCCAGGGGACGGCGGCTTGGAGGGGTGGAGGGGACAAGTGGCCCTTTTGCAGGGACTCCTCAGCCCCCACCGTTCCTTTGGCCCTTCCCCTCCCCCTAAGCAGAGTTCTTGCCTGGGCATTCCTCCTGGGCCTGCTCGCCCAGCCTTCCTTCTGGAAACATTCCTGAGGCTTTCGCCATTTCCTGCTACTTGCTGCCTCCTCCCTGCTGGGCTGGGAAGCCACCAGCGGCTTCTCCCCCACACCGGCCACCCGGACTCTCAGGAGGCAGTCCCCTTCTTTCCTATGCAAATTTAAAAAGCCCTACTTCCTCTTTTTTTCCGAAAGCCCACACCTGTCGGTCGTTCCCGGCCTCCGGATTCGGCCGGCTCCGCGGCAGGGGGCCGCCCTGGCAGGTGTGGGGGAGTGAGGCTGTGGCGGGGCCTTTCCTCATTCTCCCGCAGCCTGAGACGTGGAGTCATAGAATCGTGCTCGGGAGTGACCAGGCCGTCCTCGGATGAGGGCTAGGGCAGGAGAAAGTTCAGTGGTGGCATTATTAATTGTGATCGTATCATCGGCTGCATCCTTAAGTAGATTTGAGAGTAGGGATTCCCCGGGTGAGCGAGGGGGTTCTGCATAGCTTTTGCACTTGTTCGCCGATCGCCCCCTTCCTCCACGCCCCCCTCAAGCAGAGCTGTGGCAGGAAGCTGTGGGTGGGAGGGATGGGTTTGAGTTGTTCCCTGTGTCCAGCCTCAGCCCATCCCTGACGCCCCTTGACACAGATTTGCGTTCTGCCCCCTCTGTCCCTTCGTGGCCTGCGGCCCCCACTTGTGTCGGAGGACTTTTCACTGTCCCATGTTCTTCACACTGTGGCCCCTGGCGGACCCCAGCATCTTCCCCGGTCACCGGCGCGAGAGAGTGCGTTCAGGGAGCCGGCCTCGGTGTCAGTGTCTTGACACCCACCCACCATCCACAGCTTGCTTTGCTAACTAGGCCCCGGGGCGGGGGGGGGGGCCAGGAGTGCGGGGCACTGCTCCTCGGCATGGTGGGGGCCGCGTGCAGAGAGAACGAGGCTCCGACCGCCTGTCCTGTGCTCTGCTCTGCCTCCCACCGGGTGGTTCCCTGAGGCACCTCCCAGGTTGGAGTTTGTTCCCCTTAGGCACTGGCTTTGCTCTGCCCACTGGGACCACTTCCATCTCTTCCCCATTTTTTTTACCTCCTGTCCACAGCTGGTGTAGCATAGGGTGCTAATGGCCCCGGCTCCTTAGGGCCACCACCCCACTGTGCCATCGCAGCGGGGGTAGCCAGGCCTGGGCTGCGGGAGGGGGGAATTTGTTCCACTGGGACAGGAAGGGAAGTGCTGAGCTCAGGGTCCCCTCCCTTTCCCACCCCCAGCTGCCTCTGTTTCCTCTCTCATTCCCCCATTACTCTCCCGCCGCTTCCTGCTCCCTTTGGCCTGCCCATGTCCTGTTTGGATTGATCCAGACCAACCCTTATTTCCCTCCTTCCCTTCTCATGCCTACATCCTTCCCTCCCACCCCCGCTTTACTCCCCTCGCCGGATTACTGGTGGTTTGTCTGGGGGCAGGGTGGGGACTCGGTCCCTGCCTAGTTCTCGGCTGGGGCAGTGGTGGGGGTTCAGCCCCTCGGAGCCTGTGAGTCAGCAGTGTCCTCGGGATTGGGCTCTCGCCTCAGCTCCCCGCCCCTGGGGAGGAGCCAGGCCGCTCCGGGTCCAGCCTGTTCTCTTCTCCACCGGAGAAGAGGCTCCAGGCTGGGCGGGGATGGGGCCTGAAACTAGCTGGCTCTGAGCGGTGGGGGGCACCAGCGCCGCCTCTCCCTCTCCCTTCCCAGGATCCTTGAGATCCCTGGGCCAGAGCGGTCCCATCAGGCTAAGGGCCTGGGGATGCCCCCTGCCTGGCCCCCTTGCCCTGACTGGCAGGGGGGCCGGGCTGGCCAGCAGCCTTCCTCCCCTTCCAGCCATGGATCTCCTGCCCCCCAAGCCCAAGTACAACCCACTTCGGAATGAGTCTCTCTCATCGTTGGAGGAGGGGGCTTCGGGGTCCAGCCCCCCGGAAGAGCCGCCTTCCCCGTCAGCCTCGTCTCTGGGGCCTATGCTGCCACCTCTGCCTGGGGATGAGAGTCCCACCACCCTGTGCTCCTTCTTCCCCCGGATGAGCACCCTGAAGCTGGCCAATCCAGCGGGAGGGCGCCCGGGGCCGAAGGGGGAGCCAGGGAGGGCAGCCGAGGACGGGGAGGGGGGCGTGGGGGCAGCCGCGCCAGACTCAGGCCCCCTGCCCCTCCTCCAGGACATGAACAAGCTGAGTGGAGGCGGCGGGCGCAGGACTCGGGTGGAAGGGGGCCAGCTGGGGGGCGAGGAGTGGACCCGCCACGGGAGCTTTGTCAATAAGCCCACGCGGGGCTGGCTGCATCCCAACGACAAAGTCATGGGACCCGGGGTTTCCTACTTGGTTCGGGTGAGTGAGCGCCCTCCCGGAGCCCCGGTCTCCTCCCCACCCATCTCCCCAGCACCTCCCTGCTTTCAGGGTCCTGTTTCTGAGAGCTGTCTTGCCCCTCTCGCTTTCTGGACCCCCCCTTCGGGCTTTGTCCGGGCTCCCCCCGCCCCCCCCCCACTTAGGACACCGCCCAGCCGCACGCCCAGCCCAGCGTGGCGGAGGCTCGTAGTACGTGTTGGAGTGAGGGAATGAGTGACCCCGGAGTGTGTTCCCTGGTCTCCTCCCCTGGAGATGTCACTCCGTCCCCCCCCCCCGCCCCCGGGCCTGTCGCTGCCATCCAGCGTCTCTTCCCCGATGCATGAGGTCCTCCCAGCTTGCCTCGCCTTTTCTCGCCTCCTTTCCTGTTGCCTTGCACGTTGTGGGGTGTCGGCACGGGCAGTGGGCGAAGTGCCTTCATCTTCACTCATCCCTCAGCGGGGCACTTAGCACAGGGCACTTAGCGGGCACGTAGGGAAAAGACCTGGGACTCTTTGGGAAGGGGTGGGGGGAGGCGGCTGACCTGTCACCCTGGGTCTGTCCCCTCCCCTCAGTACATGGGCTGTGTGGAGGTCCTGCAGTCGATGCGCGCCCTGGACTTCAACACCCGCACCCAGGTCACCAGGTTAGTGTGGGGGGGAGCAGACTGGGGGAGCCCTGGAGGACTGGGGAGGAGGGACGCGGGTCGCTGGCTGGTGGCTTATCTTTTGGTAAAGGGGGTGGAGATAAAGTTAGGGGAAGCAGTCAGAGTCTGAATGAAAGGAGGTAGCTCTGGTCTGGACCCTTCCTCCTCAGGGACTGGGAGCGCGAGCCTCAGTGGGAGCTGGGTGGGTGGAAAGGGGCTGCCGCCTTTGGGCTGGGGGGAAGGGGAAGGGACGTTCGCTAGCTGGGAGGGGGTGGGGCTGGACCCACTGAGGCCCTAACCCAATCAGCCAGGAAGTGGCCTCTCCGTGTCATCAAATATTAAAGGCCCTTAATTCAATCCACCATGACAAAGAGCCTGGAGTGCCCCTGGAGTCTGGCCTGGCCTTCCCCTCCCCCTGCCCCGTGGCAGCCCCAGCCGAGTGAGGCAGGGTCTGGGTCTGAGGACCCCTTTTTCCCCAGGGAGGCCATCAGTCTGGTGTGTGAGGCCGTGCCCGGTGCCAAGGGGGCAACGAGGAGGAGAAAGGTACCCACCCAGGGCCGGTGGGGCGGGGTTGCTGCTGGGAAACACGGGGGAGTGGTGTGGAAACGTGGGGGAGACCGAAAGGCAGGGGGCAGGGGTTTTCCTGGGATGGGAAGCCCTAGCTTTTGAGAGCCTGAGAGCCCTGCCCCCCTCCCCCCCCAGCCCTGTGGCCGCCCACTCAGCTCCATCCTGGGGAGGAGTAACCTGAAGTTTGCAGGGATGCCGATCACTCTCACCGTCTCCACCAGCAGCCTCAACCTCATGGCCGCAGACTGCAAGCAGGTTGGTGGGCTTCGGCAAGGGGGCCAGAAACTGCTGGAAGGGCCGAGCAGGACACTCACAGCGCCAGGGGCTGGGACAGGAGGGTTGGGAAGGAGGGGCTTGCGAGGCCCTGGGCTAAGAAGCCAGAAGGGCGGGACTGGCTGCCAGGGCTCGGGGTGGTGGTGGTGGGGGGCTCCCAGGTAGGCCCTGAGGCTGCCTGACATGTGCCATCCCCTCCTCTGTCCCGTGCCCTGACCCTCAGATCATCGCCAACCACCACATGCAGTCTATCTCATTTGCGTCCGGTGGGGACCCGGTGAGTGGCAGGACAGGACCCGGTGGTGGAGGGAGAGTAGGGGCCAGGCGCTGGGGAGCCACGGGCTGGACGAGACGGGGTGGTCTCTGAGAAGCACTGGGTTCTAGGGGTCGGGAGTGAGGTGGGGCTGTGCGGTTGAGCTAAGTGGCTTCTTCTGACCCCGCCTAACCCCAGGACACAGCTGAGTACGTCGCCTATGTTGCCAAAGACCCGGTCAATCAGAGAGGTGAGGCGCGGTGGGGAGCGCTGGGTGGGGCCGGCTGTCCGTGAGGCAGGTGAGCAGGACCTGGGGAGCTAAGCGGGGGCCCTGGAAGGCGAGGGCCCTGGCCGCGCCCCCCTCACCCCCCCCAGCAGTCCGCCTCCGAGCTCACGGACAGCCTGTGCTGTGCCCACAGCCTGCCACATCCTGGAGTGTCCCGAAGGGCTTGCTCAGGACGTCATCAGCACCATCGGCCAGGCCTTCGAGCTGCGCTTCAAGCAGTACCTCAGGAACCCGCCCAAGCTGGTCACCCCTCACGACAGGTGAGCGGCTCCCGGGCCCCAGGCCGGAGCTGAGAGAGGAGGTGTGCTCCAGCGCCCGCACGGGGGCCGGGGGACGTCACCCATGTGCCGTGCCCGTTTCCTGCTATTCCTCCGTTTCTCGCGGCTGCCAGGACAGTGTGTCCTGCCTGCCGTGGGCCGGGTCCCCCTCTCACGGGCCAGCCCCCATGCCCCTGCCTTCGTGCCCCTTTCCGTCCCCAGCCACCCCAGTGCCACCGGCGTGTCTCTGTTTTCTTGCCTGTTTGTCCATCCTTGGTTTTCCATTTTCCCCGCCCGTGGACGCCCTCAGGAATTTGGGTGAGGGAGGGCGCCTCCTTCCTGAGACCCCTACCTTTCCTTCCTGCCTTAGGCGGCAGCCGTTGAGTATTTGGAGGTTGAACTAGTCTGGAGGGCACGCCTTCTTGCTACCCTGTGCTTCACCCCCACCCCCCGGGAGATCGTGTAATAATCAAGGGCATGAACGTTGGGTCAGATCCGATTCCACGGCTCTGCTCCACCGCCGTGTAACTCCGCAGCCGCGGGCGGATCTCGCCTCTGACCCTCCTCTCTCGCCTCGAACGCTGGAGAAGGAAGCCAGGGCCACTGGCAGGGCCTCCCGGAGGGTGGTGCGGCTGTGTGTAGAGAACAGCCCGCTTGCCCCCCCCGCCCCCCCCGGGCAGTGCCCAGCCCACGGCCACCGTCCGTGCCCTCCCTCCTGCCCTCTCAGGATGGCTGGTTTTGACGGCTCGGCTTGGGACGAGGAGGAGGAAGAGCTGCCTGACCACCAGTACTATAATGACTTCCCGGGGAAGGAGCCGCCCCTAGGGGGAGTGGTGGACATGAGGCTTCGGGAAGGAGCCCCCCCGGGGGCTGCTCGACCCACCCCCCCGGGTGTCCCGACCCCCAGCCACCTGGGAGCAACGCTGGTGAGTGGCTGGAAGGAGGTGGGGGCCCAGGCGGCCGGGGCAGGTCTGGGCCTCCGGTAACGTATTCTTGTCCCCGCAGCCTGTGGGGCAGCCGGCTGGGGGGGACCCAGAAGTTCGCAAACAGACGCCAGCCCCTCCGCCCTGCCCAGGTGTGAAGGGAGCCGGGAGGCGCAGGGCGGGGCGTGCGGGAGGCCGCCGGCCGCTGAAGCCTCCCTCCTCAGCAGGTAGAGAGCTCTTCGATGATCCTTCCTACGTCAACGTCCAGAACCTAGACAAGGCCCGGCAAGCAGGGGGTGGGGCCGGGCCCCCCAATCCCGCCATCAACGGCAGCGCCCCCCGAGACCTCTTTGACATGAGTGAGTCCTGCCCTCTCCGTCGTCGCTGCCTTCCCCCCTGGCGCCACCTCTTCCGCCCTGCTGCCTCCTCGCCGGAGGTCTGGGTCCTGGCGTGTGTCGTGCGTCCCGCCTTTCCTAGCCGCCTCTCTGCCTCCCCCTCCCCCCCAGAGCCCTTCGAGGATGCGCTCCGCGTGCCCCCACCTCCCCAGTCGGTGGCCATGGCCGAGCAGCTGCGAGGGGAGCCCTGGTTCCACGGGAAGCTGAGCCGGCGGGAGGCCGAGGCCCTGCTGCAGCTCAACGGGGACTTCCTGGTGCGGGAAAGCACGACCACGCCGGGCCAGTACGTGCTCACCGGCCTGCAGAGCGGGCAGCCCAAGCACCTGCTGCTGGTGGACCCGGAGGGCGTGGTGAGCGCCGCGGCGGGGGGGGGGCGGGGGGGTCATGGGGGCGTGGCGAGTGCTGCGGGGGGGGGGGTGTCGTGGGGGGCTGTGGGCTGCGGCCAGCTCTTTCGCTCACTCCTCCTTCCTACTGTCCCTGCTTGGGGTTTGTGCGCGGGCACCCTCTGCAGCAGTCTGGGGTCCTTCCCTCACGCCCCCGAGCCTGAGCTCTGTTCTTTCAGCCCGCAAACCCCAGCCCCGGTGCCCATCTGAGCTCGACGGGGTTCATCTTTTCTGCGCCCCTTTGAGAAATGAGGACACCGCCCTGCAGAGGAGCCGCCCCCGCTCCCCCAGACTCAGGGCTCAGACCAGTGTCCCGTCGTGTGTCTGCACTGCCCCGCAGGACTTTGGGCTCTGCTACGGCAATCCGCGGCTCTCTCCCTGTCTTTCCTGGACCGTGGCACCTCCCCAGAGACGTGCCGCCTTCCGGGTCAAAAGAGGAGTCGATAGCCCTCGGCTTCCCCGTTCTGGGCAGACCCCCCTCTGCCTTTTCCTGTTCACTGAGGCCGTTCGCAGGGCCAGCTCTGGGTTCTCTTTCTCCAGGAGCCTCAGCGGTCAGGTCCTCGCGGCCCAGCCGTCCTTTTCTTCTTCCTCAACCCTCTTGAATTTTCCAGCTTCCTCAGCCTTGGGGGCTGCGGTCTTAAGTCTTCACCTGCCTTGACCCTCTCCCTGTGCACCCCCAGGTTCGGACAAAGGATCACCGCTTCGAGAGCGTCAGCCACCTCATCAGCTACCACGTGGACAATCACTTGCCCATCATCTCTGCGGGCAGTGAACTGTGTCTCCAGCAGCCTGTGGAGCGGAAGCTGTGATCCAGCAAAGTGCTTTCTCCCCGAAGGGGCCCTCCCCCCTTCCACCCTGTTCATTGATTCTCAGGACTTGACTTGGGAGTGTTCTGTGGGCTGGGCCTTGGGTTGGAGCTGGGCGTAGTGTGGACCCCGGGCAGCGCCTGCTGAAAGAGGGTTTGTCAGAAGCCTGGGGTAGAATCCTCGTTCTCCCCGAACCTTACCAAAGTATTAACGTGCAGAGTAGCCCCTTCCCTGGGCCTCTCCTGTGCCAATCTGATACCCCCTTCCCCAGGAAGGTGGGTGCTTGAGGGCTGGGCAGCGTGCCTCTTTGAAACAAGAAAAGTCTAACGGGGCAGTCGCCTTTCCAGGGAAGGGGAACAAACCACACCTTTTGTCTACCCTTGGGCTCAGGGTACCCCAGACCCTTCTCAACAACCCTCCCTCCCAGTGGTTAAACTTTGTGCCTTTGACCATCTCCTAGGTCTGAAAAAATTTTATGCAGAGTTCTTGAGCCTCTGAGGTCGAGGATGGGAGTGCTGACATCTTGGTTTCAGGGACCCTGCCCTCCCTCTCCCTGCTCGGCACCCACTCCACTCCGCTTTGGGTTGGGAAAGCAGAGGCAGGAATGGCAGCTGGTCCCCGTTCCCGGGGAAACGCGACCCTTAGAGATTGCCTCAGAGCCCCCTCTTCCTGGCCAGTGGGGAGATGGACCCCTCCCTTGCTCAGTGCCTCCTGGTGGGGGGGGGACCCTCACCCAAGGGGTCTGTATATACATTTTGTAAGTCCCTCCCCCACCTCAGAGTTGCATGCATCTTACACTCTACAGCCAAAGTGTCGCCCTGGTCCTGCAGCCTCTACTCTGCCTCCTCCTGCTGGGGAGGGACCGGGGTGGGGGTGACCGGATTCAGGTCCCCCGAGTTGGTAACTGGTTTTGTGAGGCAGGGGCGACAGCATTGAGACTAAAGCAGTAGACAATCCCCAAATACCATTTGTAGGTTTGGAACTACATTTATTCTGATTTTATACGCATATATTTTAGGGCTGTGGATTTACTTTCCTTATTTGTTTTCCCTGGCTTATCTTGAGCACAGAATGATAATCAGTTACGTGTACACACTACCCCTTTGCCTTTTCAAACCCTTTTACAACGCCTGGCATTTCCCTCCTCCCGGCCTCTGCACCATCTTTTCCACCAGAGGCTCTGCCCTGGGAAGCGGATCGAGAGCCGGGACCAGGAGGCCGCGGCGGCCTAGTACGCGGTCTGAGCTTTGTCAGGCCGACGCGCCCCGCCGCCGCCCCGCGGGAGGCAGCCCTGCTGCTGGGGGCTCCGCCTGCGGACGAGGGAGGGGGAAGGGGGTCTCCACGGTCTTCGTTTTCTTTTTGTTTGGGTGTCTTCGCGGGTCTCACTTATACCAAAGGGAAATCCTCTTCATTAAAGTCCCTGTTTCTTCTACCTCGGCCTCGGGGTCCCTGCTGCTGCTTGTCGTTGACCGCGGCCGGGCAGGGGGCGGGGGGTGGGGGGAGGGGAGGGGAGGGGGGCGGTCCTCCCCGAAGCGGCGCCTCCGGTCTCCCCCAGGCTCCGGCTCCGGGTGGTCTGGCCCGGGCCCCGCCCCTCGCCGCGCGGCGGCCGCGGCGACGCCGACTTCCGCTTCCGGCTGCTGCCGCGGCCGCGGGCGGGCGGGCGGCTGGCCCTGCGCTCGGCCTCGCCGCCAGGCCTGGCCGCTCCTCGGGGGACCCTCGAGCCCCCTCCCGGCGATGGTCCCGCCCGAGGGCGCGTCCGTCCCCCGCCGCCGCTGACCCCGGCCCCCCGCCCCATGGCCGCCTCGGCGCCGCCCCCACCGGACAAGCTGGAGGGAGGTGGCGGCCCCGCACCGCCCCCTGCGCCGCCCGGCACCGGGAGGAAGCAGGGCAAGGCCGGTGAGAGCGCCGAGCACCTGGGGCCGGGGGGAGGTTGGCGGGTGGGCGCAGGCGGGGTTCCTGGGGCCGGGGGGCCCGAAGGGAGGCTTGGGCGGGGGGCGGCGGGGGTCCGTGTCACAGATCGGGGACCTTAGAGTTTGGACACGCACGGGCTCTAGGAGCCACTTGGGAGTCTGAGGGCATCGGGGTGGGGGGTGTCTTATTTGAGGGCGGAGGCAGCCGAGAGTGCGGCCGTGCAGCGTTTCTCGCAGTGCACCTTTGTTCGTGTTTGTTAAGTGAGCAAGCGCGTGTCCGAGTTAGAAGAGCTGCTCCGGCGCGTCCGGGAGGCCGGAGGCTGGGGCAGCCCCAGGGGAGCGCGTTCGGGCCTGCATTCTGCTGCTCTTCCAGGTCTGCAGATGAAGAGCCCCGAAAAGAAGCGAAGGAAGTCAAACACTCAGGTGAACGGTGCTCGGCGGTGGGGGAGATTCCTAGCTGCGGCTCCAGTGGGCTTGGGTCTTGCCTCCGGTGCGGAGAGGAGAGAAAGCGTCCTGGTTCTGGCCCTTTCCCCCAACTTCCTAACGAATGCGGGGGCCGGGGGGTGGGGGCGCTGTGCGTGAGGCCGTTTGACCCAGGATCTTATCCATCAGGAACAGAGCTGTCTTGTAGCCAGCGCTCTGTGCGCTTAGTACTTTGACAGCTTTGGGAGTCGGGCATTGTCCCCGTTTCATAGATGAGGGTCTGAGGCTTTGAAAAGTTGAGCACCACCTGCTCAAGGGCCTTGAGGTGACTCGGGGTCAGAGCTAGGATTCCAGCGCGCCTGTCTGCTTCCTGCGCGCCCTGTTTCTGCTCCGTTCTGAGGTTCCGCCTGACTTCCGCCAGAGCTGGCCCTTGCCAGCCTCCAGGACGAGTCCTGCGTTCCTGCAGCCGTCCTGGTCCCTAGCTGGGTGTTGGCCTCCATGACCCTCTCTCCCTCTTCTGCTCCCCACCAGGGCCCTGCGTACTCACATCTGACGGAGTTTGCGCCACCCCCGACTCCCATGGTGGATCACCTGGTGGCGTCCAACCCTTTTGAGGATGACTTCGGAGCCCCTAAGGTGGGGGGCGCAGCCGCTCCGTTCCTTGGCAGTCCCGTCCCCTTTGGAGGCTTCCGTGTACAGGGGGGCATGGCAGGCCAGGTGCCCCCAGGCTACGGCACTGGGGGTGGAGGGGGTCCCCAGCCTCTCCGCCGCCAGCCCCCTCCTTTCCCTCCCAACCCCATGGGCCCTGCTTTCAACATGCCCCCCCAGGGCCCTGGCTACCCCCCCCCAGGCAACATGAACTTTCCTGGCCAGCCCTTCAGCCAGCCTCTGGGTCAGAACTTCAGCCCTCCTGGTGGGCAGATGATGCCAGGCCCCGTGGGAGGATTTGGCCCCATGATCTCACCCACCATGGGACAGCCTCCCAGAGGGGAGCTGGGCCCCCCTTCTCTCCCCCAACGCTTTGCCCAGCCAGGGGCACCTTTTGGCCCTTCACCTCTCCAGAGACCTGGTCAGGGGCTCCCCAGCCTGCCCCCCAACACGAGTCCCTTCCCTGGTCCGGACCCTGGCTTTCCGGGCCCTGGCGGTGAGGACGGGGGAAAGCCCTTGAATCCGCCCGCCTCCACCGCTTTTCCCCCAGAGCCTCACTCGGGCTCCCCAGCTGCCGCTGTTAACGGGAACCAGCCCAGTTTCCCCCCAAACAGCAGCGGGCGGGGTGGGGGGACTCCAGATGCCAACAGCCTGGCCCCCCCCAGTAAAGCGGGTGGGGGCTCGGGGCCTCAGCCCCCCCCGGGCCTGGTGTACCCGTGTGGCGCCTGCCGCAGCGAGGTGAACGACGACCAGGATGCCATCCTGTGCGAGGCTTCCTGCCAGAAGTGGTTCCACCGCGAGTGCACGGGCATGACGGAGAGCGCGTACGGGCTGCTCACCACCGAGGCCTCGGCCGTCTGGGCTTGCGACCTGTGCCTCAAGACCAAGGAGATCCAGTCCGTGTACATCCGCGAGGGCGTGGGGCAGCTGGTGGCTGCCAACGATGGGTGACGCGGCCGAGGGCAAGGGTTCCCGAGTCTGGCTCTTGCTCCTCGTTTCCACTGGCTTCCCGTCCCCGCGGGGCAGAGACGCAGTGGCTCCTGAGGGCAGAGGACCTGAGGCGGGCAGGCGGAAGAGCCTGGATGGCCCGCTTCTCTGGAAACTCACTCGCGCACGTCGAGTTCTACAGGGATCCAGGAAGCCGGAGCCCCGGCAGCGCTGTGGCGGCTCCCGTCTCCACAGGCCCCGGGGTGAGCCTGCGCGAGAGCGGAGGCGGGAGGAGGGTCTGCATGGCAGGGGTCTCCTCCTGCAGAGGACGGCCGCCCCGGCCCCTGTGCCTCACCGCCCCGTCCAGCCCCGCGGCCGCAGCCTTAGTGTTGGGAGTGATGGGTTCGAGGTTTCTGGCCAGAGGAGTCGGGGTCCCATCCCTGCGGCAGCGTTCGGGGGCTTTAGGAGACAGCTTTAGGTAATAAATGGGAGTTTTCCCTTTTCTTACCCTCCCTTGCCTCCAAGTCCTACGCCCTCAGACAACCAAATAGCTGGAAGGAGCAGGAGAGTGTTTGGCCGGGGCAGTTTCGTGTGATTTGGGGCTTCCAGACTGTGGGTGAGACGTGCTGCCCGCCCCCGTGTCCCTCGTACCAAAGCCACTGGTCCTTCTTCAGCCTCTCTCGGGCTTTTCTCTTAATGACCATGTTTTTGCCAAAAGTTGGGATATGTGGTCTGACAGACCGGAATATCTGAGGTTCGGACTGTCCTGGGACCCGGGACTCTGATCGCACCACACTCCCCCCACCCCCTTGCCGATTTGTGGCACAGTAGTGGCCGCGCGGGCCTGGCGCCACGGGCGCCTGTATCGTCCGCCGCCCCGGCTTCACCGAAGGAAAGCTTGAAAAGGCACCGAGCCCGTATACCTCATCTCCCGACAAGGCTCCGGGTCCCCGCGTGTGGCGGGCGGAGGCCGTGGGACCGAAGCGCAGCCCAGAGCCCGGGTGTGGTGGACCCTTCCGTGGCTCTTCCCAGGCCCGGAGACCTAGCCGTTCCCGCACCTCCCCGCCGGGGCCCGCGCGGGCTTTGTGCGTCCATATACTGAGTTGTAGGCGATATGGGCCCCGGGTGGGGCTCGAGCGCACACTCCTGGGGGGAGAGGGCCCAGGCAGCACGCGCGCGGCCCTCTCCCAGGACGCTCGTGTGTGAACTCCGCTTGCACGGCTGAGGCCGGCGGTTTCTGAGCCCGGGGGGGGGGGGGGGGGCGTCCCTCCTCGGTGTCCGTCTCTCCGCCCCCGGCTTTGTGTTGTGTTTGTGGTTCTGTTGCCCCTCTTTTATCTGTTGCTATTTTTGTGATGTCTTCCCCCACCCTCACCCCTGTTCCTCCGCCATCTCCACCTTTTGTAAGTGGCTCCTGGGGAGGGGTCTGCTCGATCCTCTCCCTCTACACTATTTGGAAGGGAGTGGGGGTGGCAGAGCTGTAGTGGTGGGGGACTTTTGTACGATTGGATTAATAAAATGACTTGAAAATCCAGGTAAGGACTCCTGGCTGTTTCTGTGCGGTTCGGTGGGAAAGAGCCTCTGTCACCGCTGAGCCGATGCCTGGGGGGCGTGGGGGGTATGTGTGAGGATATTTATGTGCCCAGGGTTCCTGGGAGACGGAATGGCAGAGAGACCCCTGAGCTGACCTTGGTACGAGCCAAGGAGCCCCGGGAGGCCTGTGTGCGCCGCCCCTCCCCCCGCGTCCCTGGTGTGGGAAAGCAGTTCCTTCCTGGGCACATTCCTGGGCCCGGCCTGGAGCCAAGTGCCCTTGGTGTTTCTGGGTTTAGCGCCCACTGCCCCTCCCCTAGTTGCTTGGGTTGGGGTCAAGTGCAGTGGGAAGGGGGCTGCCGCTGGTCTAGCGGGTTTAACTTGGGGATGCTTTGTCGGTGTCCACTGTAGAAAAGTAGCAGTGGCATCCTTAACCTGCCCCGGCGCTGGGCGGGGAGAGCGGCGGGAGGGCTATTTCCATCGCACGGATGCCATCCCCCCCTCCCCGGCCTGCAGCTGTCTCCGTCTGTCCTGGGGTCGACCTGCCCCTGCGGTCCCAGGAGGTGCCACGCTTTGCTTTCAGCTGTGGGTCTTCCCCCAGCAACTGTTTCCACAGTGGGAAAGGAGGCGAGGGCACCCCGAAGCCGGCTCGCGGGAAGCCCCGCGGACCGTGGGAGCGGAGCCCAGGGCCGGGGGCCGGCCGGGGCCCCCTCCCGTCCCCCGGCTCTCGATTCCAGCGCTGATTGGCCCAAAGTTTCCGCCCCCTCCGGGACTCTGGCTCTCCATTGGCCAGTCCAGGTCACGTGGGCCCCTCCCCTCCCGGGCAGGAAACCAGGGAGGCCGCAGCTAGTCGGGTGAGGACTGCGGTGCTGCCGGGTCAGGTGAGGCCCGGCCGGGCGGGGTCGCGCAGACCCCTCAGTCGGGAGGGGCGTGGGCTGCCCGGGGACCCGGGAGCTGCTGGGCCCTGCTGGGCCCGGGGGGCGGCGCCCCCGGCGGCGGTTCCCGGACTGGCACTTGCTCTGGCGGCGCGGGGTCTCCTGCTTCCGAGGCTCGGGACGGCCGCCCCTACGGGGCTTGCGTCGGCCGGCCTGGCCAGCTTTGTGCCGAGGGGAGCGCCCCCCGTTAGCTGTCCTCTGGGAACAGCAGAGGGACAGGCCAGGAAGTCCGCTTTTGCGGGGAGGGGCGGGGGTGGAGATGGAGAGGTGGACGGGAGAGGGGAGGGGTGCCGGTGGGGCCGAGGAGGGAGCTTCCTAATAAGGCGAAGCGATGCGGGCCGGAGAACAGGGCCGGAGAATCTCGGAGGGACTCAGCGGACAGAGGTTGCAGAGTTGGGAAGCCTGGGTGCAGGGGCTACAGGCCGTTTCCTCTGTCGGGAAACACTGTTGCACTCTGCTGGGGTCTCAGAGCGCTTGTCTCTGTTGACCCAAATGGCGGGCCGGTTTCCATGGAGACAGTAGGTCTGACATCACCCTGGTCACCATGGTGCCTGGTTCTGGAGGACCCGAGCAGGCTGGACACACACAGCCAGGGAGAACAAGAAACTTCAGCCCAAGCTGCTGCCACTTCCTTCCTGCCACCACCTGTTAACAGTCACACGCAGCAACTGGGGATGGCGAGATGGTGACAGAGGGCGGGGGAGGGCCCAGGGCCGGCTCTGCCGGGACCTTCAGAAGCTGGCTAGGGGGGCCTGTTGGATGCGGTGTGGGGGTCCCTGCAGCCATTCTCCTGTCTTCCTGTGGGACGGCCGCACCTGTCTGGGGGGTGCGGGCTTCGGGGAAGACACCAGCAGCTGTGTGTCCCCGGCGTGGGTCTTGAAAGGCCTCAGGTTTATCAGGACCCTGTGCAGGACTTGCACCAGCTCAAACAGAAGGGGCTGCAAGGGCGTCCCGGAGCCTCACTTCCCTCCCTAGCGTTTCCTCACAGCCCTTCTCCATCGCCACCCATTTGGCCCTTCAGTAAGTGGTCACGGGTCCTCTGAAGGACCACGGCCCAAGACCTGGGGGCGCTCAGCTCATCTGTCCCCCTGCCTTGTGCCAGGTCCCCGTTGCAGCTGCCCAGACTCCGGGGACAGTCTTGGCTAGCACGTCAGGACAGGTCTCCCCTCCTTACCCTGCTTTGTGTCAGACCTCGGAAGCTGGTGTGACTTCCCACCCCAGCTGCCAAGTCAGAGCCGAGTTGCAGGGTCGCAGCCCAGATTTTGGTCTCCACTGTGCAAACTGTAAGGTCTTTACAGCCGGCAGCTTCGTTAACTCCTTTGCCCGGTTGCCTTCAAGTTTTGTGGGCTGAAACTGCAGATCGCACAGAAAGGAAACAGAACTTAGGACGGAGAGGCAGCGTGACGCGGAGATTTACTAAGAGTGCGTGGGGACCCATATGAGCAATGCAGGTGTCCTCAGGCCAGGCTGCACAGAAAGGCCTTCTGGGAGGTTTTCACGAAGACCCATGCCTGGGGGGCCTGGGAGGCTCAGTCCGTTAAACGTCCGACTTTGGCTCAGGTCATGATCTCACGGTCCGTGAGTTCGAGCCCTGCATCGGGCTCTGTGCTGACAGCTCGGAGCCTGGAGCCTGCTTCTGATTCTGTGTCTCCCTCTCTCTCTGCCCCTCCCCACACGTGTTCTCTCTCAAAAATAAATAAACATTAAAAAGAAAAACAAGAAAACCCAAGGCCTGTGCCGGGGTCTGACCCGAAATTAGTTGAATCAGAATCCCAGGCAATTCCGGTGTGCAGCCAGCGTTTGGCACCCATGGCCAGACAGTGGAAAGGATCGATGGTGGGTGGGACATTCCAGGGGGGAGGGGTCTGGGTGGGTGTTTTCCTCCCTCTGCCCCGGCTGGCCTGGATAGTCCCCACAGCCTTCCCATCTCTTAGCTTTGACCTTTCAAGATCAGTTTAGTCCCCCAGGGATCACAGGTGACCTTCTCTGTGGCTGCTGGCGGGCTTTGACTTGCAAGGGCCAGTACTGCCCAGGAAAGCTGGAGCGTTGGGTCCGAAGGGCCGGTCCTGGAAGCCGCTGCCCAGCCCTGGGGACCCAGCCAAGGCCGCTCTCTGCATCCTGCCTTTGCTCAAGGGAACCGGGGTCCTTAAGAGCACTTTTCTCTGCAGGGGGCAGCCGCAGCCGCCTCGGGGACCCCAGCAACCATGGCTTCCTGCCCAGACTCTGACAACAGCTGGGTGCTTGCCGGCTCAGAGGTAGGACGCGGGCCTGGGAACCCCATGGAAGAGAAGTTCCTGCCGGGCCAGGCCGCTTTCTGGGTCCGGCCCCGGGCACCTGCGTCACCTCCCGCAGGGGTGGGAGGCAGGAGAGCAGGCCCCGGGAGTCAGGTGTGAGGATGGACTCGGGCCCGGCAGCACCAGCTCCTGGGAGTGGGGGACCCGCGTGGCCAGAACTTCTGAGGCAACAGCAGGAAGGCCGTTTTTGGGGAGACTGAGGAAGTGCCTGGGGTGAGATGGAGGCGCGTGTTGGCGTTGGAGCAGGGTGGGGGTCGGAGCCGGGAGCCCTGAACGGGCCTCGAGGGCCGGGCCCGGGCACGCAGGCCCCTTCCTGAGGGGGAATCACAGAACGGCCGTGAGTCCGGGGGACTTGGGACAGTCCCTGCCCGCGGGTGGGACGTGCGAGGGAGGAATTTGAAGGTCCAGTGGCGCAGCTCGCAGTGGGGTCAGGAAGCCAGTGGGCTCATGTGCCCTCAAAGCTGTTGAGAAGGGAGGAGGCCGGAGAAAGCTCCTCAAGGGACCCGGGCCACGTGACTCGGGGTGTTAGAACTGCCGGGGGAGGGGTGTGAGGGCAGGGAGCCGGGGCACGACACAGGGGCCCAGAAGGACCCTGGGCCTTCCTCCTCTCTGTCCTCCGCTATAAGATGGGGTGGTGGTTGTTGGCTTAGAGGGGTGGCCGTGAGAAGCGAGTGGTTTGAAAACTGCCCAGAAACGGATTGAGGCACAGATCGACTCTTGGAGGGGTTGTGGGGCCTTGCTCTGGTGAGTGGGCGGCCTGTTGGGCAGGGGTGCACAGGGAGGGGGGGAGCCCGGTGGGGCCGGCGGGTTGTCGGCTGCTGGCGCCTGCGTGTGGGGCAGTGGAGCCCAGAAAAGCCTGGAAGATGCGTGTAAGGCGGGCGGCCCGTTGAGAGTGGACGGCTGCCAGGAAACCCGTGGGGAACATGGCTGTGACCTTGGGTTTGGGCGGCCGGGGGGCTCTGTTGCCTTGCTGGCCTCCCACCTTCCAGCCAATCAGCAGCTTTCATTTGTGGGGGGGCGGGAGACCCCAGCTTCAGCTGGCTTCTTTGGGAGAGTGGGCGGCACCAGGTTCCTATGTGACCTGGTGTCAGTCCAGCCGCGCTTCTTCTTGGCCGGAAACAGCCTCTGGAAGTTCCTCACAGTGGCAGGGGCGTCAGGACAAATTAGGGGAGGGCAGGGGGCTGGGGGTATCAGGGGAGGTTGGGGGAGGTTGGGGGAGGTTAGGAAGACCAGGGACAGGAGCTGAGGCCCCCGCCGCCCACCTTGCATCAGCTCCTTCTTGCACGTAGTAGGTTTTTGTGAGATGTGGGTGGGGGTCCCCATGCGGCTGGCCCCGGGGACCCCAGCAGAGCACCCCGTGCTCCCGTAGGGGCTGCCCGTGGAGACCCTGGGCCCAGAATGCAGCACGGACCCGGAAGACGAGAGCGCTCCCCAGGCCCCTTGGAGCTGCGTCGAGGCAGCTGCTGTGGGCGGAGAAGGTGACAGGGCCCTCCGGACGGTGGGGTGCAGCCGCCTTCCTCGTTCTGGGCTCTCCTGCCCCTTCTAACCTGGTAGGGCCTGCGGGAGCCAGAGGGCTGTGTAGGAAGCTCACCGGGGGATGGTGGTGTTTCTCCCGGGCCTTTTCATCCACTACAGGGACCCCCTTCCAGAGTGAAAGCTCCCAGTGTGGTCCCATTCTGCCCGAGAAGACCGAGGCCAAGGTGAGGACTTCACTGAGTTGAGGAGGGAAGCTGGGGGCGGGGGTGGGGGTGGGGGGGGTCCAGAGCTGCTCATGGCTGTGTCTGCTCAGGGTGTCCCGGAAGGTGACGGCTCTGCTACGAAGCCTCCTGGCCCGGGAGACACTCTGGTCCAGGGAGACTCGGAGGAGGCCCCTGTGGTGGCAGGCCTGGAGGATGCACGGGACCCTGAGTGCCACAGCCCCCCGCAGAGCCTGCCCTCATCTCCCAGCGCAGGTGAGAGCCCTTCTTGTCTCTGTTTTCCCTCTCCTTCTGGAAGGCATGAGGGGCAAGGTGTCAGTGTGACCAAGGTCACAAAGCTGGTGATTGGCGGGGCCCCGGTCTGCTTGACTCTTCCCCTGTGCCACGGGACCCCTTCTTTTCTCGCTTCTAGATGCTCCCTGAACCTCTTTCCTGCATCAGCTCTGGGCCCGGGAGGGAGGGCGGGTGGTGTGTGGCCTGCGTGAGAGGCAGAGTGGTCTGAGCCAAAATGCAAGTCAGACCAAGAGCTTGGGAAAAGGAGGTGGGATTACAGTGCTCCCTCCAGAGGGGAGGGCGGTTCGGAGGTTCAGCCGGGGACAGGTGCAGGGAGGGGAGGGAGAGGCGGGCACGGTCGGGGAAGGTTCACGTTGGAGGGGGTGTTGAGTAGAGGCTCGAACGGAGTAGGCTCCGGGCCAGTAGGGTGGGAAGAAGAGAAGAGGTTGCAGGCCCGGCTGTGCCATCAGCAGAGGGACCCCCCTCCCCGGGCTGTGCTAAGGAGGCTGTGCCCGCGGCTTGTGGCTAAGGGGCGCACGAATCCGCCTCTGCCCAAGAGGGAGACGAGGGACGGGGTGGAGGGAGAGGCCGAGGCCTGGGGCCATTCGGGGCACAAGGGAGGAGGTGCTCACGCAAAGCTGGAGGTGGGCAGACGCGCGGCGGGTGTGTGGGGGCGGCCCCGGGGAGGACTCAGGTGGCCGGGAGGTAGCAGTGGGGTTGTTCTCTGAATGGGGTGGGGGGTGCGCCAGTGTGACGGGCGGGGTGCCGCGGGCAGGGGACACCCCGGGAGGGCGCTGGGGAACGGTGGGCGGTCCTGGCTCTGGGGAGGCCGGGTCGGGGTCTGTGGACCGGGCCTCGTCTGCTGTGGGGGGACAGTCCATGGTGGGGGTGGCCGCGCAGGGAGACGGCCGGGCCCCTCAGGACCCTCGCCTTGAGGACCAGGGAGGGCCGGGGAGCCTGCGAGGCAGCGCCCGGGGGGCCCAGGGGCTGTGAGGGAGCTGGTGGAGGCATGTGTGGAGGGGGTGCTTTTAGGGAGGAGCTGCCCCCTGAGTTTGCAGGGTCCCCGTCGAGGTCTCCCTCTGTGGTCGCCTCACCGCCTGGTGTCTGCCCCTTCTCCAGCCTGGCCCGCCGAGGAGGCCCGCCGCTCCAGCAGCGAGGACGACACGGACGTGGACGTGGACGTGGGGGGGCTGCGGAGGCGGCGGGGCCGGGAGCCCAGCACCCCTCGGCCCACGGCGGCCCTGGGCGTGGAGGGCCAGGCCCGCGGCGAGGGTGCGGGCGGGGAGCTCGGCATCTCCCTCAACATGTGTCTCGTCTGGGCCCTGGCTCTGCTGGGCCTGGGAAGCCTCCTCCTCCTCTCCGGTGAGCGGCACCTCCCTGCCGAGGCCCTGCGGCCCCCCCGGCCACCCCCCCCCGCCCTGGCCTCACCAGGCCCCTCTGTCTCCATCCTCAGGTGGCCTCCCAGAGTCTGACAGCGGTGAGTGGGGAGGGGCCCCGGCTGGTGCCTGCGCCGCCTGAGGGAGGCCCCTGGGGGCGCTTCTCTGCCCCAGAAGTAGGGCTGCTGGGCTGTGCAGTTACTACCTTTCCAGCTGTTCAGGGTGACCCGTAGGGCAGGCAGGGCAGGAGGGTGACCGTGTGTGTGCAGGGGTGAGGGGCGGGGGGGCCGGATTCGGGACTTCGCTTTCCCGCAGGGCCTGCGGAGGAAGCACAGCTGCAGGTCTTCCCGGAAGCCGTCCTGGACGTGGAGGTGCCGGACGCCGTGCAGGGCGCGCGCCGGGAGGGTGGGGGCAGCCTGGCTGTGGGACGGGGGGTCACTGGCCCCTGTGCCCCTAGGATGGGCTGGGGCAGGGGCTGCAGGCGTCAGTGCCCCCTGACGGCGTGCCCGGCCTGCAGAACATGGCCCTTCTGCTGGACACGCTTGCCAAGGAGAACCAGGACATCCGGCTGCTGCAGGCGCAGCTCCAGGTGGGCACGCGGGGGCGTCCGTCCTGTGGCCCCGGGAAGTCGCCTCTGCTCGCCTCCTACCTCCGTCCCCTCCAGCCCCTGGAGCTAGGCCGTCTTCCCGGTTCTCTGCTCACACCCCTCCCGCCAGGCCCAGGTCCGTGATGGGGTTTGGGGATCCCAGGCTCGTGCAGCTTGTGGAGGCCGAACAGGTTGAGAACCACGTTCCCTGAGTGTCCCAGGCCGCGTCCTGAGTGGGAGGCACTGGCGCCTCCTGACCCTCCCCTGTCACCTTCCTTCCAGGCCCAGAAGGAGGAGCTCCAGAGCCTGATGCGCCAGCCCCGGGAGCTGGAGGAGGAGAACGCTCGGCTCCGGGGCGCCCTGCAGCGGGGCGAGGCCTCCCAGCGGACCCTGGAGGCCGAGCTGCAGCGGCTGCGGGCTCGGCTGCAGGGGCTGGAGGCCGACTGCGTCCGGGGCCCCGACGGGGTGTGTGTCAGCTGGGCCAGGGGCTCCCCGGGCGGCGGGGTCCCCGGGGAGCAGCGGGAACTGGAGGCGGAGGCGCAGGCGTTGAAGCGCGAGCTGGGGCGGCAGCGGCAGGACCTGGAGCAGAGCTTGCGGGGCGCGGGCCGAGGGGCCCTGGAGACGGGGGGCCAGCGCCCCGGGGCGGCTGCCAACGCCTCAGAGGCCAGGCGCCCGGAGCCCCGCGTCCAGAGTGCCAGGGAGCGGAGTGGAAAGGAGGCGCGGCGGGAGGGGCAGGGGGACCGGAAAGCCGAGCCCGGGAAGTACAGGAAGGAGGGGACTGGTGGGGAGAGAAAGCTGGGCTGGGGGGGTGAGGACAGGGAGGCGGCAGGGGGGTGGGGGGAGGGTGAGCCGGGGGGGGCGCAGTGGGGCAGCAGGAAGGACGCCAAGCGGCCGGGCCCCAAGGAGCCCCCGAGGAAGAGTGGGGGCCCTCACCCCTCTGTGGAGCGGCAGAAGCACCCCCAGCGGAGGGAGGGCGCTAACGAGGGCCGTGACCCCCCGGCTCCCTGGGCAGAGCTGTCGAGGCGCAAGTACCGGGCGCCCCAGGGCTGCGCGGGCGTGCGTGAGTGTGCCCGGCAGGAGGGCCTGGCCTTCGGGGTGGAGCTGGCCCCCGTGCGGCTCCAGGAGCTGGCCTCTCTGCTCACTGCGTACCTGGCGCGGCTGCCCTGGGCCGGGCCGCTGAGCCAGGAGCTGCCGCTCTCGCCCGCCTACTTCGGCGAGGATGGCATCTTCCGCCACGACCGCCTCCGCTTCCGGGACTTTGTGGATGCCTTGGAGGACAGCCTGGAAGAGGTGGCAGTGAGACAGACGGGTGATGACGATGACGTGGATGACTTTGAGGGCTTCATCTTCAGCCACTTCTTTGGAGACAAGGCACTGAAAAAGAGGTGGGCAGCTGGGGGCCAGGGGGCCGGGAGGGCGTCCTGAGTTGGAGTCTTAGTTTGAGCCGCTCGTAATCCACAGCGGGCTGCTCTCAGAGCAGCATCCAGAGACGCTCCTGCCTTCCCCCGAGGTCGGGGGTCTGTGCTCGCCCCACAGTGGTCCTGGGGCTGCCTCGGGCCGGGGGGAACCTTGCCTCCTGAGTACTTCCATCCGGGGCTGAGGAGGCTCCCTGCCTTCCTGCCTCCCTGGCGGGGCCCTCGCGCTGGGGGGGGGCCCTGGATGTGGTGGGCGCCTTAGGGGGACGGTCCCCGCTGCCACAGGAGGCCCCTCGCCACGCGGCGTGGTTCTGAAGGCCCTTCGGCCCCCACCCGGTCTCCCCGCAGGTCAGGGAAGAAGGACAGACACTTTCGGAGCCCAGGGAGGGGCTGAGGCCTGGTGTCCCCTAACTCTGGGGACCGTTGAACTGTCATCTTCTCTAGTTCCTCAGGAGAGAGGCAGTCACGCAGCCTTCCTCCGATGCTGCTTCTGCTAAGAAAAGGCTTTAGCTGGACCTGCCTTGCTGTTTATGCAAATCTGTGCAAATGCTTGGGGGCCGTGGGCAGGGTGGGGGGAGCGAGGGGGGATGGGATTCTGATTCTGCTGCCAGAGAGCCTTCATCCTCGCGCGCATGTGCCCCCAGAGGGGCGCCTTGGCTGCACACACTGGCCTGTGCCCCCTGGGACGGGGCTGGTGCTGGCGGGAGGCCCAGCATGAGGGCTCTCCCTGGGGTGTCGTTACGTCTGGAAGCAGCTGTCCCCAGGAGCTGAAGGGGCCCCACCTCCTCGTGGGAACTGAAGACTCAGACCTGGGAAAATGCCGTTGGCTGGGGGCTCTGTCACTGGGCTGGCGTGTAAGCCCAGGGGACACCCACCTTGTCCCCCACCTCACCCTCTGCACCAGCCTTGGCCCTCGGGGCTGGAGCTCACAGCTGCCAAGGGACATGGGTTTGCAGTGTGAGCCTCGGGCTCAAGTCCTGGCTGGGAGATCTCAGGCAGGAGGCGTGGGCTTCTGATCCTCAAACAAAGAGATTGGTGGGGGGGGGGGATTTAAATAAAGCAATGTAAACAAAATGCCTTTTCTGTACGTGGCCCTCAAGCTGTTGCTCAAGGGATCCTGGGTGCGAGGAGCCGGCAGAGGACGCCCAGGCTCGGGGCTGTGGGGCCACTAGGTGGCGCCCTGGCTCCACGTTTGCTGCAGGACCTGGCCTCCCGCAGGGCTTGGGAAGGGGAGGGCGGCCGCGGCTGGGGCTCCGGAGGCACCGCTGGCCGCCCGAGGCCTGTGAGCCCATGGGCCCCTGCGGGCTGCCGGCTGGGCACTGAACCAGGAGCCCACCCTGTGTGAGGAGGCGTCACAGCGCGTGGAGCCGCATCTGCAGCAGGAGGGACCCCAGTTAGACCTAAGGAAGAATTTCCTCCTTGGCAGAGGGCGGAGGGCGGGGGCGGGGGCCTGAGTCTTCGGGGAGGGGTTGGGAGGAGCAGACATGAGCTGGTCCCCGGCCAGGCCTGCATTTGGCCTCCTGGCTCTGCGAACGGTCGTTCCGTCTGCGGACCCTCCTCCCCTCTGGACCCTCGTCCCCTCTTGGGACACCTGTTTTATCCTGTTCACATCCGTCACCTCTTGCAGGTGCTCAGAATTTACGCTGCCTGCACAGCTGACTCGTCACCTTGGGTTTCCAGGGCGAGGGTTCGGGCTAGAAGGGAGGCCAGATTCCTCACCCCGGGGAATTAGGGGAGGGGGCACAGCCTGGCCTCCCTGGGTTCCCAGAGGTTGCGGATGCTTGGGGGCTTTTCAGGGTCTGAAAAGCATCACAAAGTCTCGGGGAGGCGGGGAAGGGCCCCCAGGCCCCCTGCCCTTTCTTACCCCCTCAGGGAGTAGGAGTCCTGAGCCGGAAGTCTCTGCAGCTGCTGCATCCGGGAGAAAAGGGGAGCCATGAGCCCAAAGGGTCTGCTGGGGAAGGTCAGGACACCAGGGGCACTGGGCACTGGTCACCCCGTGTCTGGGCTGCCTGGGTAGTGACCCTCACACCCATCACAGGACACAGGACTTGAGGCCCCTCTCCCTCACCCCTGTGGACCCACAGCAGCTCTGGCAGAGAGGGATACCAGTGTCCAGGTCACAGGATGCGCCCTCTGTCATGGGGACAGCAGGCAGAGATGAGCCAAGGGGGGCTAGAGTCGGGGGCACCCCCCTCCCACAGGGGTGAGGGGTGGGGGAACCTGGGGGCAGACCCCCTGGACTCTGCCCTAGCCCTGTGTGGCTCCCCAGGGTCTGGTCTGGACCCCTCGGTTCAAGCTCTAGGCCTTTCTGGCCTTTTCTCTGAGACCTCGCCCGCCCCGCCCCCCGCTCCCCCCCCAAGAGCTCAGCCCCAGGGGCAGGGGCCACATGGGGGATCCCCTGAGTCAGGGGTGCCTCCTGCTTCCTTTGGCTGGTCCCCAGACTCACTTCTCATCTGTGCCTGTGTCTGCCACTGCTGCCCCCCGTCCCTGCCCCTCTCTCTACCCGCCCCCCCTGCCCCGCCCCCCATAAGCTCCCTGAAGGTCAGGGGCATATGTTCCTCCCAAGACGCTCCCCCAGCCACCTCTGCCAGGCTGGCCAGCTGTTGCCTGGGGGACCTCCTGGGGCCACCCTGATGCAGGGGTTCCCGGCCCCTCCCCCTCCACATGCTCATGGGGCAAGGGGGGGCTGGCCTGCCTGGTCCTGCACCCCTACGACAGCAGCGCCTCCCCCCACCCCCCCTGGGCTACCTGCCTGCTGATGCTTGAGGAGCTGCCCCTTCCCCCTCAGCTTCCAGAAGAGGCCCCGCCCCACTTGCCCCCTGCTCTTCAATCTGGGCCCGATGGAGGCCCTGCCCAGGTCTCTCCTTCCCAGACCTTTGGTCTGAGCAAGCTCTGATGGGAAAACCAGTCTCCGGTCGCCACCGGTGCCCACCTTGTGGGCCTCAGGCCAGGTGCCCCCTTGCTTTCGGGGTGAGCTCCCCCATCAGCACAGTGGACACCGGAGCACTCCCATAGGGCAGAGTACCGCCAGGAAGCGTGATTCTCTGAGAAGGGAGCGGGCCCTGGGAGCTCGGACCACGGGAGGAGAGGGCTCCTTCCCAAACCACGAGGCAGGAGCTGGGGGGGTGCTGGCTTGCATCTCATTCTGAGCACCCCGTGCAGCCCCCGGTGTCCTCCCTGCCCCCCCAGGCTAGCTCGATGGGTTTCACGCGGTAGAATTTACAAGTTCTCTGTTCGCGGTGCCAGAGAGGAGTCCACGTGGGGCCTGAAGAGGAGGGAAGGCTGGCCTTTGACCTGGACTTTGAAGGACAGGAGGATTTGGGATGAGGGCAGAGGGGAGGAGCAGGGAGGGGAAACGGCCTGTGGCCACACGTTCAAGTTCATGCTCACCGGCCTCCCACAGGCCCACCGGCAAGTCTACGGAGGGCTTTGCCATGGGCACCTGGGCGTGGGTGCGGTGCAGCTGGCGGCAGGGGTGTGACGGGTGCTTACGGGGAGGCGGCCAGCAGCCGGGTGGAGGCAGCGCGGCCAACTTGGAGCAGCGCTCGAGCGGCCCAGGCCTGGGTGGGACAGACCCGGGGAAAGCCAGGCCACACGGGGCTTCCCGGCCCCGGGGCAGGTGGCTGACCGCGTCCCCTGCAGTTCTGGCAAAGGACGAGGAAGGACAGAGCTGGTCCTGCAGGGGTGGGGCGGAGAGGGGGAGGCCGCTGGGCTTGGCGCCTCCCAGCGGGTCACCCACAGCTCCCTGCTTGTGCATCCCCCGTCCCCCTAGTCAGACCCCTTGGAGAAGGCTCTTAACCTTGCTGGGCCTGAAGGAGGGGGCGCCCCCCTGCATGGGGCGTGACCTGTCTGCTGAGGGTCAGAGGGGCAGGTCGTCAGGCTGGGGCAGGACAGGCGGAAAGTGAGGGCGTGCACCGCGGAGAGGAAGGGGTTAGTCCCCTGTGCAAGGTCAGCCTCCCATGGGCCACACCGGCCCGCCACGCTGGCTCACGTGGCCCTGGGCCCTGGCGGACGCAGCTCGTGGGAAACCCCGCGTGGCGTGAGGCCTGCGCAGAAACCGGCCGCCCCCCTCCTCCACTTGGGCCACAGGCTTTTTGGCTCTTCTGTCTCACGGACAAGCGAACCCTGACGGTAAGTCCACAGTAGCTGCTTCCAGACAAGCAAACAGCACGGAGAGAGGGCGCGGCCTCAGGCCGCATGGTGGCTGGACAGGCCCAGGGCCACCAGTGGGCGCTCGAGATGTCCGGGACTATCCACCCTCCCCCGCCGGCCCTGGGCCGGGAGCCCGAGCCCGAGCCCCCTGTGTCTGTGTCTGGTCCCTGTGCCCCCCGGGCCACGTGGGCACCAGGCCCCGGAGGCACCTCCCCACCGGCCCCCTGTGGCCCAGCTCAAGGGCAGGAGAAGCCTGGGTCTGGAAGGCCCTTCACAGGCGCAAAGCCACAGCCTCTTTGGTTCAGACGTGAGTGAGATCCGAGGCCCAAAGAGAGAAGTGACTTGTCCGAGGTCACAAAGCTTGCCTGGGGCAGGTCAGCGGCCCGAGCCCTTGGCTGCTGACCGCTAAGAGTCCCCTCCTCCCTCGCCTCCTCTGTTTGTGTTTGTGTAGGCTCTACGGCGAGGCTCAGAGGAACCCGCTCTTCCTCCCGCGGCCCTTGAGCTTGGACATCACCCGCGGCTCGTACTGGAGGGACGTCTGGCGGTGGCCACTCGGAGGGGCGGAGGCTGGACAGAGAGGCCGCTGTGGCCATGGAGGGCTGCAGGGGGAGGCCGCCTGGGGAGCCACCCGGGACCCGAACAGCTGGGCATGGGGTTACGAGGCTCGGCCTCGAGGATGCCCCCCAACGCCCTTCTAGCCTCAGGAGTGAAGACCTGGCCTCCAGACTCTCCCCGAAGAGCCATCCATTAGCTCATTCATTTATTTTCGTCAGTCGCTCATGCAGCACTTCCCGGGGCCTGGCCCGGCGCCAGCCCCTGGACATGCCATCTGCGTGCCGAGGCGGGGCTCAGGGGTCCCGGAGGCCCCCTGGCTGCGAGGAGACCACCAGACCCAGCTCGACCACTTCTAGCACCTGACTTGGAGCCAAGTCTGTCCGTGTCCTTTTGAGAATACCAACGTCTGTCACCAAGGGAGTTAAAAACAGTGAAATGAAATCACTGCTTGTCTCCTCAACGCCAGCAGAAGCCGGGTCAGTTCCCCAGCTCCAAAGCTGACATTCCATACACGATAATCTAATAGAGAAACAAAAATATTTTTCTAAATCCTGAATCTTTATTTAAAAAAAAAAAAAACCTTTGTTGAAGGGCGCCCGGCTGGCTCAGTCGGTGGAGCGCAGGATTCCTGGTCTCGGGCCCCTGAGCTCGGGCCCCACCAGGGGGACAGAACTCGCTCAGGAAACGATCCTGTTTGCTCTTGCGTCGTAGTCCAGGGTTAGCCGTGGCCACCACCCAGGGCCAGTTAGCCTTTTAGTGCTTGTTTCTTTTGAAAATGGGAGGATCCCTGCTCTGCCCGATCAAACAGGAGCCGGAGCGAGAAGCGGCGACAGACCGCTCGACGCTCCCCAGTGCTGGAGGCAGACCGCCCACGTTTGACCTTGGCTGCACAGCGCTCGCTCGTTGATCTGTGCCCCGGTTTCCTCAGCCATAAAAGCGAAAGCCGCTTTCGAATCTCACGGTGATGGGGAGAATTCGTAGACCGAGGACTGAGCAGGGGAATCCAGCTTTCTGTGGGTCTGTTGGGAGGGGCGCTGTCTGGTGAGAGTTCGATGCCATCCTGGCATGACCTTGACCGAGCAGCCCCTCCCCTCCTGCGACGTCCTTGTGTGTCATTTTTTAAAGCCGGACAACTTACAAAGTCAGGGCTGGCCGCGCCTGTCCTTCCTCTGGGTGCCCCCTCACCAAGCGCTTAGCAACTTAGGGAAGGCGGGTCACCAGAGGGGACGGGCCGAAGTCTCTGGCGATCTACCTGTCTGTTTAGAAGCGCTTGCTCCTTCTCGCTGCAGTGGGGTCCCAGGGGGCTGGGCGCTGGGTACAATAATCTATTTAATAAATGTCTGGGCAAATCTCTCAATTATAAAGAGCCTCATTATAATTGAGCTACTCGGGGCGCCTGGATGGCTCAGTCAGTTAAGCGTCCGATTCTTGGTTTTGGCTCAGGTCATGATCTCATGGTTTCGTGGGTTCAAGCCCCACGTCGGGCTCTGTGCTGACGACAGGGTATTGCGTGGAATTCTCGCTCTCTCGCTCACTCTCTGCCCCTCCCCTGCTCACACTGTCTCTCTTTCAAAATAAATAAACGTAAAAAAATTTAATAGTTGCGCCACTTCAAGTTGCCTCATCTTTAAGCAGGGATAGTAGTGTTTATGCCATACGACTGAGTAAAGGCCTGGCACAGAGTAAATGCCCAGGAAACAGAACTCCTACCCGTGTGGGGCAGAGATGTAAGTGCGGTGCGGCGGAACGGAGGGCCCAGGTGTGTCAGGAGCACGGGAAACAGGCGTCAAGTCAGAGGGTGGGGGTCAGGGAGGAGGCGGGCACAGGGCACAGGCCAAGCGCTGAGTGCAGGTCAGAGTCTGCTCCACAGAGGATGATGGGGGGGGCTCCGGCGGGGGGGGCTCCGGGGGGGGCTCCGGCGGGGGGGCTCCGGGGGGCTCGGCTCGGGGCTCCGGCCGGGGGAACCCTACAACGGCAACGCGCAGAGCCCCTTGCAGCTTCGGTCAGGGCAGTGCGCAAGCGGCAATTTATGTCCGCGTCCCTGCTCCAGTTTTGGGATACCATTTCTCACGCCTCGTTTCTAAGCCGCTTTATCACTGCCTGTCTCTCAGGAGAGTCAACGCTCTCGGAGAGCAGGCTCTGGTTTGCTTGCTGTCGCGGCTCCGGCAGTCCCGGCGCGTCCCCGGCCTCGGCTCAGACGTTTACATATGTGTTGCATGAACGACTGAGGGGGTGTCTCTCCCATCAGCTCCCAAGGACTCGGCTGGCTCTCTTCCCTTCTGCACTACCCGCCCCACCCCTCCCCGCCCCACCCCCCACCCCCCACCCAGTCAGCCTCCTTCTTCCGCCACGGTCATCAGCACAGAAGTGCCATGGCCAGGAGAGGAGGAGCCTGAAGCGGGAGGAAGGGGACCTGGTGGCGCCCCTGAGCCCGGGCAGCACCCATGGGGCAGGCTGGCCTTGGGGGGGGAGCCAGCGCTGAGCCGGCCCCTCCGTCCTCTCAGCCCTGCAGAGCCGTAGGACCTGGTGCCCTGCAGGCTCAAGCTGTGACACAGTGAGCGGGCTTCCCAGACGCCAGGCCTGGACTTGACTTCCAAGCAGTTTTCTGGGTCAGTGAAGCCAGCGTCTCTTTTTAAAATTTTGTGTTTATTTATTTTGTAAGAGAGCATGCGTGAGCAGGGGAGGGGCAGAGAGAGAGGGAAAGAGAGAATCCCAAGCAGATTCCACATTGTCAGCACAGAGCCCGACGCAGGGCTCGATCCATGAACTGGGACATCATGACCTGAACTGAAATCAAGAGTCGGATGCCTAACCAACCGGGCCACCCAGGTGCCCCACAGGCGGTCCGCCTTTTTAGTGAGGGGTGACCCCCTGGGGTAATTGTGTTCCTGCATCTGCCTCAAGCATCACCTTCTGGAGCCCGAGAGGCAGTCCAGCGAGGCAGCATGTCCGTGAGCCTGGCCTCCCATCGCAGCCCCCAAGGGCCCTGGTCGCTGCTTCCCGGCTTGTCTGTGCCCCTGCGGACAGTCCGCTCCTCCCTCTTGAGCAGCGCCTCACGTTTGCACACACACTGCGTAGCTCTCGGAGGCTTCTCACACATACTTTCTCATGCGGGATCTTTTTGGCTGTGGAGGGAAGAGCAGATGTCACATAACAGAGTTTCAAGGGCTCGCAGTGTCCCGGAGAGGGAACACTGTTCTGGGGACTATTTGACAAGTGACCTTGGAGGGCAGGGTGGCTGGGGGTGTGCTTTTGCAGGCTGAATGGGGCTGGGGACGGCAAGGCCCAGCGCGTTTCCACAGGAGCTGGTGTCTGAGGCCGAGGGACGGAGTGGTCAGACCATGCAGGCCGTGAGATCCCGGACACTGGCGATGGGAGCCCATGGCTGAGTGCCAGGATTGGTGGCTGTCACCACTGAGGAGGGCAAAGGCCACCCAGCCCAGTGGTGACGAGCCTTTCAGGAGCCAGTTTTTCCAAGAAGCACAGGAGGGAAGGTCGGGAAGCTGAAATGGGAAGGAAGGAGGCCACAGACGGCCTCTGCTGAGATCTGCGGGCTGGGGGGTGGCGATAAGACCCCATGTGAGAGGGCAGCAGGGGACCGGACGCAGCTGGGGCAGGGAGCAGGAGAGGATTTCGAAGACGTTAGGATATTCTGATCATCAGTTGGGAATTCCAGCGGGGATTGGAAAGGCAGGAGCGGGGTCTGAGACAGGTGAAGGGAGAAAGTGGGGACAGTTCTGAGTCCTTTCTAGGGGCAGAAGAGGTGGGATCTGAGCCTTCGGCGGAGGCGGGCTGGAAGAGCGGATCCTGGGCTGAATTCCAAAACCACAATGTGCTCGGCATAAATAACACCACCACGTCGGGATGGTGCGTGAGAACGTGCGAAGGGTTTTCATTCTACACTGTATTTTCCTCATTTCCTTCTCACCCCAACCCTATGAGTGGCCAGTGATGAACCAGGGTGACCTGAGAGGTGTCCCAGCTGGGATTAAAGCCCCACTCGGTGCTGCCTTCTAAGTGCACTGATAAGCGCATGATCTCACAGTTGCTTCAAAAAGAAGGCCTTCCTGGGGCGCGTGGGGGGCTCAGTAGGTTGAGCGTCCCACTTCGGCTCAGGTCATGATGTCACGGTTGGTGGGTTCGAGCCCCGCGTCGGGCTCTGTGCTGACTGCCAGCTCAGAGCCTGGAGTCTGTTTCAGTCTGTGACTCCCTCTCTCTCTGACCCTCCCCTGCTCACGCTGTCTCTCTCTCAAAAATAAATAAAATATTTAAAAAAAGAAGAAGAAGGCCTTCCTGGAGCCTGTCGTTTCTGCAGCTAACCCGTGGCCATTCCTTCCTCGCTCCAGCGCCGCGTTTCCCGGCCCGGGGCCCCTCCCGCTTCTCCTCGAGTGACTGGGCCTCAGGAACGGGCTCCGGGCTCCGCTCCGACGAGCTCCGCGATGCGGGCCGCGCGCCCGGCTGACGGCCACGGCGCTCACGGCTCTGGGACCGGCTGTCACCGCGGCGGGCGGTCGGCGGGACACACCGTCGCAGCCCGCGACCGGGCGCTGGACTCCGCAGAGAGCCAGGCAGTCTGGCCCCGGGCTGGCCTCCCCGCGCCAGCGCCCACACCCGAGGGGCCAGCGCCTCGCGGCGGTCCCCGCGCTTCCAGGCGGACAGAGGGGGCGCCGGCGCCGCCCCGCCCCGCGTGACGTCACGCGCCCGCCCCCGGCGCCTCAGCCGCGGGTGGCTTCCGGGAGGACCCACGTCGGCTGCGGGGACAGACAGATTGGGTGGCGCGCATGCGTTGCGGGCCCGCGGGCCTCTTCAGCGCGACCTCGTTCGATCGTTTCTCGCAGTGTTTGCAGGGCCGTGTGGTAGGCGACGTGGCGCTGCCCTCGGGGGATTTAGAGGCATCGCCCCTACAAGGAGAATGGTTGTGTCCACGTGACGTCAGGCTCTGGGCGGGGCCGGGCTGTTCCAAGTGAGCTCCGTGGGGGAGCGAGTTTCGGGGACGGCCGCCCTGGGAGCCACGCCCTCCCCCCGTGTTCCGGCGGCGGGGGCCGGTCCGCGGCTGCGCAGGAGCGGCGCCCGGCGTGCAGGCGCGGGGGTGCGGGGAGCGGGGCGGCGGCGGCGGCGCGGCGGGCGGCGGGCGGCGGGCGGCGGGCGGCGGCCGCATGGCCCCGCGGGGAGGCGCCCCGCGCCTGGTGCTGCTGTTCAGCGGGAAGAGGAAGTCCGGGAAGGACTTCGTGGCCGAGGCGCTGCAGAGCAGGTGTCCACGGGGCGGGGCTCGGACGGGGGCTTGGGGTGCGGTCGGCGTGGGTCGCGAAGCAGACGGTCGACAGCTGCAGGGGCGGCCGCCCGGTGGTCGGGGGTCGTGGAGCCCGCAGTGCGCGATCCCGTCGAGCCTCGAGACCCCTTTGTTAGATGCCCTGTTGGGGGGTTGGCAGCTGAGGACGCCCTGAAACGTGGGGGGGCTACAGAGGGATCCGTGGACCCAGGCTTCAGATTCAGCTTGAGTCTGGCTCCAGGAGGGAGTCCCCTTGCTGTGTCTGCCGCCCCGGGTTTCCCCTGAGCGCCGTGGACGGGCAGTTGTGCGGGACGGGGACTCGGCGGCGCGGAAGCGGGAGCGCCGGCGGGGGCGGGGGCGGGGGCAGGGGTCGCCTCTGGCCTCCGGCTCGGCACCAGGGTTCCACCACCTTTGTCGCTTGCATTTCTCCTTGGTCTTAACACAGGAGTCAGGCCGTGGTCAGGACCAGTCTGTGCCGTTGGGCTGCCGGGCTTCCAGCCTGACCCCCCGTGTGTGCCTGGGACCTTGCACGGGATTCTTACCCACTCCGAGTTTCGGTTTTGTCATCCGTGAAATGGGGGTAAACGTCGGGTGGTTGTAAGGGTGCCAGGAGATCACGCCCGTGAAGGGCTCGGAACAGTTCTCGCCATCGAGCGCGGCCACGGGGAGGAACTGCTGCCTGGTGCTTGCGCTGTATCCACAGTGGCTTCGTTACTTGCTGTGTTGTCGCGAGTGTGGCAGCGCTCTCCCTGCCTCCGTTTCCTTGTCTGAACATAGAAATAAGAGCTGTCTCCCTGTGTCGGTGTTTGAGTGAATCTGCGAGCAGCTCACGACGGTCAGGGCAGGAACGGGGGACCTGGGTCCAGACGCAGCGCCCAGCAGGTGGTTGCTTGAGTCCGTTGAACAACTGAATGAGCGCATTCGGTTGTGATGGACCACGTCCGTGCTCGCTGACATACCCGGGCCGTGAGAGCTAGTTGAAGGGCGCAGCAGCGACCTCATCGAGCCCGACCTTTGCCAGTGGCGGTCGTGCGCAGCGAAATTGTAACGTTTGTCCTGCCTGTGAGGTTCGGGACTCCCGCATTCCGGTTTCGTGGTAGCTTTGTAATAATCCTGTACGAGGCCGAACAGAGAGTGCCGTCCCACTTTATAGATGAGCAGTTAGCATCCGGGAAGGTGAGACGCGACGGTTACACAGATACTAGTAGCTGAAGTGCAATTGCAGAGGGGCCGCCGGCTGGCTCAGCTGGTAGAGCCTGTGGCTGTGGATCTCAGGTCCTGAGTTCGAGGCGACGGGTGTGGAGCCTACTTAAAAAAAAAAAAAAAGGAAGAAGAGAGACTTCAGTCTCCTGGACTTCTCTCCTGGAAACCAGGCTAACTGGGCTCGGTTCCCCCTGTCCTCAGACTCGGAGCAGACGTGTGCGCTGTCCTGCGGCTGTCCGGGCCGCTCAAGAAGCAGTATGCCCAGGTACGTGGCGGGCCTGCGGCTCTGGTGGGTTGGAAGGAGCCAGCTCTTGTCACTAGCAGGGTCTCCACGACCACCGCTGGACCGTTTGGGGCCATTTTCACCTTGTCACTTGGTTCAGGCCACTTCCCCAGAGAGTATCCGGGAAATGCCGTGGACGCGAGCTGTGCGCTCTGATGCTGTGTTATTCGTCGGGGTTCAGAATTCTCCCCTGAGAAATGTGGTCACCTGAGTTGTCAGGATTATTGTTAAATGACAAAAGCAAGATGTAGAAATGTGCGTGTGCGTAGAGAATGCTCCGTTTGCATACAAGTGGAGAAGAGTTATAAATATATTTGCACATACGTTCAGCCACTTAGTGAATATTTGTGGGGTGCCCTCCTTGTATTCGCTGTTGCAAGTGCTGGGGCTGTGAGGCCAGGGCAGGACACACGGGAGACGGTCACTGGGTGTCTCCAGGGAGGAGCAGAGATTTTTCACTGTGAACAAATCTGTAACTTTTGAAGTTTGGGCCATGTGGATTAAAAAAAAAAAAAAAGGATCGTAGGGGCGCCTTGGTGGTTCAGTTGAGTAAGTGTTAGGCTTTCAGGTCAGGTCATGATTTCAAGATTTGTGAGTTGGAGTCCCATGTGGGGCTCCATGCTGACAGCTCAGAGCCTGCTTGGATTCTCTGTTCCCCTTCTCTCTCTGCTCCTCCCCCACTTGCACGCACACGTGTTCTCTCTCTTTCTCTTTCAAAAATAAGTAAGTATTTTTAAAAAAAGGGATTGTAAAAACTAAATGGGAACTTTTAGAGCCTTAGCTTTCAGACAGAGACCCTGGAGGGTCAGACCGGCTTCCCATGCAGCGAGGAGCCCTCGTTGCTTAGATTTCTGCCCTTGACTTCTGGGTGCACCTGTCCAGGGACCTGTGCTTCTGGCCCCTTGGTCAGCTGGCCTGGGTCTGGCCTTCTGGGGCCACACAGAATGAATCTGGCCTCCCTTCCACGCATCAGTCCGTATCCATGGCAGTATTCCCCTGTGCTATTCCGTTTTCTCCTGTCAGCTAAGCAGACCCATTTATGGAAGGTGGGGGGTCACTGTAGCATTGTAGCAGCCTGGAGGTCCTGGGGATAATAGGTGCAGTGGCTTTAAAATCAATCATTTATTTATTTTAACTTTGAGAGAGTGTGATCAGGGGAGTGGCAGAGAGAGAGAATCCCAAGCAGAGCCCAGACATGGGGCTCGATCCCACAAACCATGAGATCATGACCTGAGCCAAAATCCAGAGCCAGATGCTTCAGGTGCCTCTTAAAATGTTTTTAGTGGGAATCTTTCCCAAATGAAGTTGGATGAGGAAGTCCCTTGTATCCAGTAGCTAGGCCAGGGAGACGGGGGGAAGAGGAGGGGGGTCTCCGCGTGCCCCCTGGGGCCTGGGCACCTCTGGGGAACCCCAGGGTCCTGAGGAGCAATTTGAAAACCACTGATCCACCTCAGAGTTCTAGATCAGCCCCTGCTCCCGACCTATGAGCCAAGAGCCCGGTGAGCCGGGCGTGGGGGTGGGGGTGGGCTTGGGCAGGAATTTGCATTTTTTAAAAATTTTTTTAATGTTTTTATTTATTTCTAGGAGAGAGAGAGAAACAGTGTGAGCAGGGGAGGGTCCGAGAGAGAGGGAGTCACAGACTGAAACAGGCTCCAGGCTCTGAGCTGGCTGTCAGCACAGAGCCCGACGCGGGGCTCGAACCCACGAACCGCGAGATCATGACCCAAGTGAAAGTCGGACGCTTAACCGACTAAGCCACCCAGGCGCCCCAGGAATTTGCATTTTTACCACCTCATAAGAAGTGGTTAGGCCGGCCTGGGTCACTCCATCTCATATTCCCAGTAAAAAACAATTCCACTGGCTTCTGGCTGGTGGCTCAGTTGGAAGAGCATGGAACTTTTGACCTCAGGGTTGTGAGTTCAGGCCCCGTGTTGGCTGTGGAGCCTACATCAAAAAACAAAAATCCAAAATGAAACAGAAAAGTGTTGGGTTTCTTAAGTCGCAACGGGAAACCGAATGGAAACGCAGAACAAACGCTCCTGGTGGCCAGGCTCCCTCTGCTGGACAGTGTGTGGCACGTGGCCGCTGGCCTCACCTTGGAGCAGGACACGGCCCTTCAGTTTGCAGGGGGAGAGACGAGAGACGGCCCGGAGGGCGAGGGATGGGGGGGCTGAGCTGCACTGAGTTAGGAGGGGCGCTGCAACCCACCTCCAGCCCTGTCCCGCCCCGGGGCCCCTGGACGGACCCTCCTGCTTGTCAGTGTCCCAGGGGAGGAGAGGCCAGGCCCGTCCGAGCAGGAGCCGGATGGAAGGTGCCAGGAGCTTGGTGGGGGGAGGGGAGGCGGGAGGCAGGTGTCCTGGGCTGGGGGTGGGGGCTGGACGGGGCCAGGAGGGATGGGCTCTTTTCAAATTTCCCACTTTGGTTGGAGGCTAAGCCGCTGCCGAAGAGAAAACCGCTGACGCGTCACAGCGAACCCGTTTCTGGACCCCCCAGGCCTGCCTTCCGTCGCTGCCCACTGGGGTTTCCTAGCTTCTAGCACCCTTTCCCCGCAGCCATCGGTCCCCGGAGAGGGGTGGGGGCGCGGGCACCCCCAGGAGGGACCAGTGCGGTCGGGCCGGTGGTGCAGACGGGGTGTGTGCCTTGGGCAGGAGCGCGGCCTGGACTTCGAGAGACTCCTGGACGCCAGCGCCTACAAGGAGACCTTCCGGCGGGACATGATCCGCTGGGGCGAGGAGAGGCGCCAGGCCGACCCCGGCTTCTTCTGCAGGAAGGCGGTGGAGGGCGTCCCCCAGCCCGTCTGGGTGAGTGTGCTGGGTGGCAGCCTTCGGCCGTTTCCACGGTGTCCGCGCTGGCCCCCTGGCCGCCGCGCTCCCGCGGTCTCCCAGCCCCCACCCTGGCCTCCGCCGCGTCCTGTGGTCCATTCGTCACACGGCACCCAGAACGGCCCACAATCCAGGCTTGTCAGGCCTCTGTTTAGAACCTTTGTCCCATTGTTCCGATGCACCACAGTGAAGTCCTTCACAGAAACTTCTAGGCCTTGTGTGACCCGGTCTTGCTGCCAGGCCAGCCTTCCTGCGCCCTAGGCTGTTGCTACGCCCACCTTCTCCGGACAGATCAAGGTCTTTCTGGAGTCTGGGCCTTTGTGCCGTTCTGCCTGCCGGGACTGCCCTTTCTTTCCGTCCTCATCTGGTTCCCTGCAGCCATGGCGCCTCCACCGGGAAGCCTGCCCTGATACTCGAGCCTAAGTGATGCCCCCAGATGCCCCCGCAGCCTCTCACCCCTTCCCTGCGTCCTCTGGTGGCCAGTATCGTTGCCTCGCACCTGGCAGGCCCTGGTGATTGGTGCAAGAATATGATTAGGCCCTCGGGGTGCTTACATTGTAACCGGGGCTGCAGGGAGTCAGGCCCTAAACAGATATAGGGTGTGTCCTGTGGGGGGGCTCCTGTCCGGGTGTCGGGAGGCTCCCCCACTCCACGGCCTCTGAGCAGGGCCTGTGGGAGGCGAGGGACTGAGCCGAGTGGGGTTGTGGGTGGGGGGCATGTGCCAGGAGGTGAGGCTTCGGGGGGACCGAGCGGGGGAGAGGTGTGGCTGCCGGAAGGGGCCGTGGGGTGTGAGGCGGGAGGCGCCCCAGGACCGTGCTGAGCAGGAAAGGGGTGGGGGGATCAGGAGCTCGGTCGTGGGCGTGCCGAGCCTGACGTGCCCGCTGATGGGCGCTGATCACGCTGCTGTTCCGGAAGCTGCCTGTCCCCCCCGCCCCCCGCTGGACTGGGCCCTGAGGGGGTGCGCCCCGGGCGCTTCACCCCCACCCTGTCTGCACCCGCACACCCGCGTTCACGGTGCCACTGTCGTAATCGGAGTGCGCTGCCAGCGTCAGAGCCGGAACAGCAGGCTCTCCGTTCCCGGGTTCGATTGTGGAATCGGCGCCCTGGAGGGTGCCTGTGCCCCCCGTGCCGCCGCGGGCGGGGGGCCGCTGAGCGCAAACTGCTCTTCCACCTGCCACTGTGTGCGTCGTAGAATGACGGGGCCCTTTGAGGGGTGAGGGCCCTGGCCCAACAGTCAGACTTGGGTTCTGAGAAGTCCTGCGGAGCAGGGACCACATCGAGCATCTTTGTTTCTGGTCTCAGTTTGTTCGTCTGTAAAATGAGTATGTTTGGACCTGCTGCTCTGGCCTCAAAGCCCGAGGCCTCGTCTTCAGCTCAGCAGCGGCCACGACGTGGTGTGTGGACGCAGACACGTGTGGGCAGAGCGGGCTGTGGGCTGCAGTGGCCAGGGAGGGCTGCCCGCAGGGAGGGGACAGTGGCTGAGCTTGGGGAAGGGGGCGACAGCTGTCCCGCCCCGTAGCCCCTCCCGGCCCCCCGCCTGCTTATTCCGGGTGGGGCCCGTCCCGCCGCACCGTGCCCTGTTGGCCACCTGCCCGTGTCTCTTCCCTGCAGGTGGTGAGTGACACACGGAGGCCGTCGGACATCCAGTGGTTCCGGGAGGCCTACGGGGCCCTGACGCACACGGTCCGCGTGGTGGCCTCCGAGCAGAGCCGCCGGCAGCGGGGCTGGGTGTTCACCCCAGGTGAGCTGCGCGCGGCCTTCACCCCAAGGCTGGGCACGCAGGCCGGCCGCCCCGCCGTGGACCCCGGCCCCCGCCTCCCCGGCCTGGGTCTCCTGCCCTCTTGCTCGCAGGCCGTGGGGGCGTGTGCGAGGAGCCGTGACAGGGGACCTGGGGCCTGCAGCTCGGGACTGTCCCCAGGTTAGAACGTGGGGGAGGGCGTCCTCAGGGCTGAAGGGCCCCCGGGACCTGGGGCTGCTGCCCTTCCCCACACTGTCCCCTCCAGGCCGGCGGGCCTCGCGGGGTTTGGCTGCGACCCAGCCCCGGGGCCTTCAGCTCCGCCTGCCGGCCGCTGGGTCAGAGGCCACCCGCCCGCGGTGTCTGTGTGGGGAGGAAGGGGCGGCCTCGGTGGTGCAAGCCCGGGGTCTGCCCTGTGGCACTGCAGACGCACGGCTGAGCCTGAGGTCCCGTGAGCAGGGACCTCAGCCCCCGTGGGCGCCCCTCCTGACGCTGCCGCCTCCTGGGCGTTGGTGCGTCGCACACGCGCTCTCCTGCGGTCACGGCCAGCCTGCCTGGCAGCCGCCCCGCCAGAGTCGCTCACACCCCCTCCCAGAGGACGGAGTCCGGCGTGGGCGTGGAGCCGACCGGCTGCCCTTCTGGCTTGTCTGGTTTCAGGAGACGCATGCGCCCTCTGTGGGTGGTGGCCAGTGTGGCTCCTGGGGACAGAGGGGAGGCTGGGGGGTCGGTGGGCGGCTCCTCTGGGGCCTGCGGGCCCAGACGGACAGGGCCTGACCTCGCCTTGCTTCCGACACAGGGGTGGACGACGCGGAGTCGGAGTGTGGCCTGGACCACATGGAGGGCTTCGACTGGGTCGTGGAGAACCACGGGGACGCGGGGTCCCTGGAGGAGCAGCTGCGGCGCCTGGTGGACTTCGTCCGCTCCAGACTGTAGCGCGGCCTCCGGGCACCCCTGCCGTGCACGTGGGGAGAGGCAGGGGGCCGGGGGCCCGGGGCCCGTTTCTGGGGGGCTGGCAGGTGCCACGCAAGTCAAGACACCCCTGGGGACCCCATTTCTTTGTGGAGGGGACAGCCCTGCCTCTAGGGCGAGCCTGGCTGTGCTAGAGCCGGGTCCCGGGTGCAGGCCGGCGAGCCCGGGCGGCCCTGCTCACCCGTGGGGACGCGCTCAGCCCCGCGTCGGGCAGCAGCCCGGGCTCCCCACTGTGGGTCCTAATAAACCACCTCGGAGCACAGTCGGAGCCCACGTCTCCCGTTGCCTGCACGCAGCACTGCCTGTGGGGGGCCAGGCCTGCCCCGGTGGCTGTGGGCCCCGCAGCCCCGGCCTCCCCGGGCACCCAGCCCTGTGCTGCCCCCTCGCACACACCGCCGTGGGCGCCTCCGTGTCCCCCGTCCGAGTCTCACCGGAAGGGAAGCTCCTGGCCGGCCACGTCCGTGTGGCAGTTGTGACCCTGTTCCCAGGGCCGCGCCGGAGGGCGGGTGTGTGAGTGTGCCCTGCGGTACACGCTTCCGGACCCCGGGAGCCTCCGCTCCAGCCGCTGGGCCGCCCCGAGCCGGCACGGGGCCCCTTTCCAGCGCAGAGACAGGCCCTCGGGGCCCTCGGAGCTGCCGGCAGAGGCTGCGTGGGAGCCCCCGCCCCCACCCTGACGGTGCCACGCGTGTCCCGGGTTTGTAACCCAGAGGGAACCTCCCGGTGACTCGGCCCCAGTGACTCGTGGTCATTTCCGTGACAGGTTGTTCGGAAGGGGGGGCTCCCGGGGGGTCTCCAGACAGTGGCGGCAGTGCCTGGGGCAGGGGGCGAGGGATGAGGGGCAGGCCGTCGTGCGGTCCCAGCCTCCGCCCCTCGAGGGCCCGCACGTGTCTCGTGGCACCGGCCTCAGATCTGGGGGTGCAGCCGGGGGACCCGAGGAACGAGCCTGTGCCTGCTTACCTGTGTCCCCAGCGCCTGGCCTGGTGATGGCGGGGACGAGTGACCATTACGGAGCGCCCCCCGGGCACCCTGTGCCATAAAGGCTCCGCCGGGAAGCAGAGCGCCCGTGGAAGGAACAGAGGAGGAGCAGAAGGTGTTGACACTGTGAACCGGATCGGTGCGGGTCTGGCAGCCGCGACCTCGGTGGTCACGTGACAGCCTGTGTTTCTGGGGCCGCCGTCTGTCACCCAGAGGCCGGTGTCCTCAGTCCCCTTGAACCAGGAGCCATGCGAGGGCCCCATGGAGGCCCCCAGGGGCCAGCGTGTCTGTCCCCCACGCCTGTGCCCAGAAGCCCTTGTCTCCGGCTGCCAGGCCATCAGCCCTCAGCGTGCGGGAGCCCGGTGCCCCTCCCCCAATGGCAGCGGCCCTGCCCGCACACGGGGCGTTTGGGGCTTGGGACGGCCTGCGCCCGGCTCGTGTGGCACCAGGGAAGGGATCGCGGGTTGTCTTTGCCCCCCCAGCCTTTTGAGACATGACTTGCACACGACGTATAAGTGTCCGTGCTCCACGTGACCGTGCTGGTGACTCTGTAGATGCTATCTTTTATTTTTTTAAGTTTATTTATTTTGAGAGAAGAGAGTGAGCGCACGTGCAGAAATGGGGGAGGGGCAGAGAAAGAGGGGGAAGGGGATCCGAAGCAGCTCCAGGCTCTGCACTGACAGCAGACAGCCCGACGCGGGGCTCGAACCCACAAACTGAGATCATGACCTGAGCCGAAGTCGGACGCCTAACTGACTGCGCCGTCCAGGCGCCCCCAGTATATGTTGTTTTAATAATGGTCTGTAGCAATAACATTCTCTTAAAATTTTATTTTATCCATTTCTAAACAGCTTCTGAGATATAACTGGTCTGTAGTAACTGCACCTATTTGAAGTGTACAGTTTGGGGTGCCTGGTGGCTCAGCCAGTGAGCACCTGACTTCAGCTCAGGTCATGATCTCACGGTTCGTGGGTTCGAACCCCGCGTTGGGCTGTGTGCTGACAGCTCAGAGCCTCGAGCCTGTTTCAGATTCTGTGTCTCCCTTTCTCCCCCTCCCCTGCTCACACTGTGTCTGTCTCTCTCTCAAAAATAAATAAACATTAAAAATTTAAAAAAAAAGCTGTAGAATTGATACGGGAGTTCAACAAGATTGTAGGATTCAAGGTCAAGTCATCAAAATCAGTCGTGTTACTATTTATTAGCAGCGAATGACAAAAATCAAAATAAATAACGCCAATCACCGTAGCGTAGAAACGGGAAGGAGTTAGGGACGGGTCTGACGAAAGACACGCAGGGGCGCCCCGGGGGCTCAGCCAGCGAAGCGTCAGACCTGATGTTGGCTCAGGTCATGGTCTCGGTTCCTGAGCTCGAGCCCTGCGTCGAGCTCTGCGCTGACCGCGTGGAGCCTGCTGGAGGTTCTCGGTCTCTCTCTGCCCCTCCCCCACTGGTGCTGCCTCTCAAAATAAAGTGTTTTTATTGAAGTATAGTTGACGCAGTGTTGCGTTAGCTTCAGGTGTAGAATGTAGCGATTCAGCACCCTGGTCATTCAGGCCCCCCCCTCCCCCCCGCGGCTCATTCATTCCCCAGCTCGAAGCCCGTGCCTCCCACCCCTTGCCCCTCCTCCCCACCCCCTGCAACTGCCATGTTGGTCTCTGCATTTATGGGTCTGTTTGTGCCTTCTGTTTGCTCTGTGGCGTGGGCTCTGCACGGGAGTGAAGCCGCGTGGCACCCGCCGGAACGGTGCTGATCCCAGGTGTGGGCTCAGCAGGTTTTCACCCACAGGGACGTTATTCGCCCCCGAATAGCTGCGCCGTCGACTTCTCCGGCCGTAGATGAGAGCTGCCTGCTCGGGAGTTCCCACAGGTGGTTAACATCCCGTTTTAAAACGCGTTTATAACAAGAATTTATTTTTGCGACTTCACGGGTTTACTGCTCACTTTGGCCCTTTCATGATGCCTCAACTTACCCATTTTTAAATTTGGTATTTTAATTCCTCTCCAGATAGTCGGTGTGCCTTCAGATGTCTTTCTCTTTCTTTTTTTTTTTTTAAGTGTTTTAAAATTATTTATTTTGAGAGAGAGAGAGAGAGCAGGGGAGGGAAGGGCAGAGAGAGGGAGGGGCAGAATCCTAAGTCGGTTCCGTACTGTCAGCAGAGCTGGACCCGGGGCTCGAACCCACGAACCCTGAGATCATGCCCTGAGCCGAAGTCAACAGTCAGAAGCTCGACCAATGGAGCCCCCCAGGCATCCTCCAAATATCTTTTTCAAAACGGGGTGCATGGATGATCTGTTTTGGGGACCCCTGCAGATGAGGGGGCGTTGCCGTGGCTGGCGCTCGACCGCGGCCTGGTTTGCCTTCTGCTGCCCGTTGAGGTGCCGAGCCCGAGGCCACCCTGAGTTTCGTGCCTTTGAAGGTAACCTCTTTTCTCTGGATGCTTGGGGTTTTTTTGTTTGTTTTTTTTTTGTTTTTTTGCCTTTATTTTTGAAATTCACCCTCTGCTTGCCCAGGGCTTGTGATGTCACAGGTACAAGGGTCACGGGCCCCAGGCTCCAAACCCTGTGCTTCCCGCTGAGGAAACTGAGGCGCAGCGAGGGGCTGGTTCGCTCAGGCCCTGTAGCATCTGGCGGTGACGCCGAGACTAAGTCCCAGGGCCCCTGAGCTCCCACCCAGGGCGCGTCCCCTGCCCTTCGTGTCCCTGAGCGAGCGCGAGACCTCTCCCACGTGGCCGCAGGGAGCGCCCAGCCGAGCCCTCGGGAGCTCTGCCCGGTTCCCGATTCCTGGGGAGACAGGGCCACCCGGCACGTCGTGTTTGGGTCAGGAGGCCACCGTCCGCTTCCCGGAAGGGGACAGTCTGGGCGCACTGGGGGACAGGACCCGAAAGATGGCTGCAGACTCGCACCTGCTGTTCCTCGGGGCGCTGAGGGCGGCTGCCAGGTGGATGCTTTCCCAGCGATGTCCCCGTGTCGTGACAGCTCTGCCAGCAGTGGCCGGGTCCCCGGGCTGGCCCTGAAGAGGACCGCGGGCCCGGGTTGGGTGGGGGCAGGCAGCATCGGGCGGGGGGGAGCCGCCAGCACGGGGCGGGGGGCTCAGCCCGACTCGTTTCTGCCCCACGGGCCCTGCTTCACCGACTACCGCGTGCTTCCTCGCGGATGGCCCTGCCCTTGTTAAAACTGAAGACTCGGGGACGCAGGGAGGTGAAGGGACTTTGCAGAGTGCGCTCTGCGGCCGGGCTGGACTCCCCGTGGCAACGCGCGCCAGGCAGGCGTCTTCTGGGCCGAGGCCTCAGCCGGTGGAGTCGGGAACCCGGCACCTGGGGTCAGGAACGTTTCGGGGCACGGTGCTCACGCAGGAGCGGGGGGCCTGTCACCTCCTCCCCCAGACCAGCAGCCACACTCTGGGGCCGGGCCTGGAGCTGACTTCCATCCCCCCTGCCCCCAGCCCGTTGGTATGTGTGGAAAATTGGCATTTTTGGAAAATGAATTCTTTTTTTTTTTTTTTTTTAATGTTTTATTTATTTCCAGGAGAGAGAGAGAGCGTGAGCAGGGGAGGGTCAGAGAGAGGGAGTCACAGACTGAAACAGGCTCCAGGCTCCGAGCTGGCAGTCAGCACAGAGCCCGACGCGGGGCTCGAACCCACGAACCGCGAGATCATGACCTAAGCGAAAGTCGGACGCCCAACCGACCAAGCCACCCAGGCGCCTGGAAAATGAATTCTTATTAAGACATAAAGGACGGGCCGCCTGAGTGGCCAGTCAGTTAACCACCTGACTCTTGGTTCCAGCTCAGATCGTGATCTCACGGTTTGTGAGTTCGAACCCCGTGTTGGGCTCTGTGCTGACAGTGCTTCGGATTTTCTCTCTCTCTCTCTCTCCCCTCCGTCCCCCCCACTCCTTCTCTTTGTCTCTCTCTGTCTCAAGATAAATAAACATTTAGAAAGAAAGCAAAAGAAAGGGAAACAGCTTGTGAAAAGGGCAGAGGGCGGATGCCACGCCTGTGGGTGTGGACTCCCCCTGGCTTCCCTGGGGCTCACCACCCGCCCTAGTCCTGGGCCCTGTCGGCATGGCCACCGCCCCGGCTTTCCCAGGCCCCCCAGTAGGTCACCTGGTGTCCTCGGGCCCTCCCAGAAGCTTCTGCCCCCCCTCTGGCAGGAGGCCCTAAGCGCAGCCCCCTGGGGGGTGGTCTGAGCCCACCTCGAACGAGGAGGACGTGGGTGGCCGAGCATAGCCACCCTGGAGCAACTCGGGACCCTCGGTGGCCCCGGGCCCAGAGCGGCTCGTCTGCGCACTGGGGTCGGGAACCCTTTCCCGCCGTAGCCGGCCTGTGGGCTTCTGGCTGATGACCGGCGAGCGTTGGAGCCTGCGCTCTGCTGTCCTGGGCGCGAGCTCGGGTGGGTGCTCATCAGGCCTGCATCACACCTGGTGTCACCTCCTATTGGTCTGTCTCCACGAGCCTCACCGTGGTGACATAGTGGGATTGAACCCGACCAGCTCAGAAAATGGTCCACGCCTCGGGGTCCAGACCCCGCGCTCGGCTGCCTCGGCCCGCGTGCCCATCGGGGCACCGCCTCCCTGCTCCCCTGCGCTCCCAGCACAGTGCAGTTCGGCCTCGGCTCCGTCTCAGTCTCTGCGCAGCTGCGTCCTGAAGGCCCCCCCGCTCAGGCTGCGTCTCCCCCTGCGGCCCTCCCCCCCCACCCCCGCCCGGCCTCGGTCCTGTCCCTCCTCTCCCCTGGCGGGCACGTCGTGACACAGTGGGGCTCCCGCCCAGTGCCTGGCGGTGCGCCCCTCGGGCCCCCGCTGGCTTCCTCGCAGAGCCGCCCCTGCCCCAGGGCGCGTGCCGGTGCCTGGGCCCTCAGGCTTTCTGCACGTGATGAACTGAGAAGGGAAAACTGTCACAGAAATGTCACAAGAACTTTTTGTCTTTGGGGGTGGGGACTTCCACCGCTGAAGCCACTTGTCCCCCACGGGCCCTTCGCCTGCACACAGGTCACGCGGGCCTGAGCTGCTGCGACGCGCTCTCACGTTGGGGAAAGTCCGTGAGTGTAACTGCCGTGTGCTGCTGGGCAGGCTGTGTCCTGTCGGCCTCCTGGGCGTGGGCGCCTTCCTGGGGACTCGGGACACTCCTAGTGTTGTGTTCTGTCATCCACGGGGCCACAGGACAGGGGTGCTTCCTCGCGGCGGGGCTGTGGTTTCTCGGAAGAGCTGTCACCCTGGGAGGGGGCGCCCCAGGTTGGCGCCTGTGTCGGGGGGACCCTCTCTCTTCCCCTGCAGGTCGGCTGGGCGGCCCGGGGCTCCGGGGTGGCCCCGCGCTGGTAGCCGGTGGCCGCGGCCTGTGTGGTCCGGGTGTGTGCTGGTGGGGGAGGAGCCCCACGTGCCACGTGCCGAAGCTTCGAAGGCTAACAGATAAACCGGGCAAACTGTCAAATAAAATGTGTCCTAACTTCCTACTTTGACAGATGCACTTTCCTAACAGCCAAATCGCAAAATACGTAAGTCAAAGTTGGCAGGATTTCAAAACTGATTGAATTTAATTATGCTCACGCACGCCTGGTAAGCTGTCACCAGCCAGCTATGACTGGGTAAGCGACAAAGATAAACACCACTCATGGATGATGATATCATTTTCCACAGTATTTGTTTTTCTTGTCTTTATTGTTTTATTTTTTAATTAAAAAAATTTTTTTTTTAATTTTTTTATTTATTATTTCTAGGAGAGAGAAAGAGAGAGACAGTGTGAGCAGGGGAGGGTCAGAGAGAGAGGGAGACACAGACTGAAACAGGCTCCGGGCTCTGAGCCGGCAGTCAGCACAGAGTCCGACGCGGGGCTCGAACCCACGGACCGCGAGATCATGACCCAAGCGAAAGTCGGACGCTTAACCGACTAAGCCACCCAGGCGCCCCTTGTCTTTATTTTTTTTTTAAATGTTTTATTTATTTCTGAGAGACAGAGAGAGACAGCATGAGCAGGGGAGGGGCAGAGAGAGGGGGAGACAGAGAATCTTAAACAGGCTCCAGACTGAGCTGCCAGCACAGAGCCCGACGTGGGGCTTGAACCCACGAGCCATGAGATCATGTCCTGAGCCGAAGTTGGACACCCAACTGACTGAGCCACCCAGGCGCACCTTCTTGTCTTTATTTTAACAAAAAAACCTACAAATTATATTGATTTGGTCAAAATTTTGCCTAATTTCTGTGCTGTTGATGGCAGGGATCTAGAAGATAACAGTACAGGGCGCCTGGGGGGCTCAGGTCTTGACCTCCTGGCTCGGGCCCCACGCCTAGCTCTGTGCTGCCGGTGCGGAGCCTGTCTGAGATTCTCTCTTTCTCTGTGCCCCTCCCCTGCTTTTGCTGGCTCTCTCAAAATAAATAAACATTAAAAAAAAAAGATAAAAGTAAAAAAAATAAGGGGTGCTTGGGTGGCCCAGTCAGTTAATTGCCTGACTTTGGCTCAGGTCACGATCTAACGGTTTGTGAGTTTGAGCCCCAATCAGGCTCTGTGCTGACAGCTCAGGCCCTGGAGCTGCTTCCGATTCTGTCTGTCTGTCTGTCTCTCTCTCTCTGCCCCTCCCCCCATCTCTTTCTCTCTCAAGAATAAACAAACATTAAAAAAAGATAAAAGTACAAAGAGCACTTAAAAAAAATTTTTTTTTAACAATTTATTTATTTCTGAGAGTGAGAGAGAGAGAGAGACGGCGTGAGCAGGGGAGGGTCAGAGAGAGAGCGAGGCACAGAATCTGAAACAGGCTCCAGGCTCCGAGCCGTCAGCACAGAGCCCGACGCGGGGCTCGAACCCACGAACTGTGAGGTCATGACCTGAGCCGAAGTCGGAAGCTTAACAGACTGAGCCGCCCAGGTGCCCCCAGAGAACACTTTTTAAAAAGTACAGAATTTGAATTCTTTCACTATAATATAAATTGAAATGTAAGCATTAAAAAATTAAAATTAATTTCCGTATATTTTCAAAGAAGTCCCTTTTCTTCTAAAATGGTCATCTATTAAAGTAAAAGGTAACATTCTAGTTTAAGTGAGTTGATGTAGGAAATGTAAAGCCACATTTTTAAATGCAGCTGATGGCCCGGGGTGTGATGGGAGTAAACCTTCTGAGATGTTTATAAAGCCCCTAGCATTCAGGGCGCGTCTGGCGGCCAACGTGAAGCCTCGGACTCGAGCTTTATGCCTGTGTACACGGACCTCAGCGTTTTACAAATTTCGGGGCACCAGGAAGGCCTTAGGTCGGCAAGTGTCATCACGGCCGCACAGCCGCGGGGGACCCCCGGGGGGACGCGGGGCGCCGGGACGGAGGGCCCCGCGGAGTGTGTGCCCGTCCTGGTCCCTGCCTCCCACGAGCCCGTCCTGCGCTGGACGCAGGTCCCGCTCCCGCCGGTGGGGCGCGAGGCACCGAGAGTCGCAGGTGGGGGGGGCCTGCGGCCGTCACACCAGCCCCCGCGCTCAGCGCCGTCGGGGCAGCCACGGAAAGGCGTGGTTTGTGGTTTTTCTGTATCACGTAGTTGTGTCGCCACCACTGCTCATTTCAGGGGTTTCCCACCCTCGCGGGGACCCCTGTGCCGATGGCCGTGGCTCCCTGTTCCCCTCCCCCAAGTCTCCAGGTCTCTGGCCGTGTGGGTCTTGGCGTTACTATGAACGGGACCGTACATTACGTGGCCTCGTGTGGCCGGCAGCCCTCACCCAGCGCAGCGTCTTCCAGTGCGGCCGCCCCTCGCCCCACACGCTGCATGTCCGTGGTCCCCGCACACTCCGTGGTGCCCACGTTTGGCCGTTGTGAACATTCGTGTACAAGTGTCTGTGTGGGTGGAGGTTTTCTGTTCTTTGGGGACACGTCTGGGAGTCCACTTGCTGGTCCCGTGTGCGTGTGCACGAGTGTGCGCAGGGCTGGGCGTGAGGGTGGTGCTGGCAGCCGGGCTCCGCCTGCGGTGGGGGATCGAAGGAAAAGGCTTTTGTCCCCCGGGGTTAAGTGGCCAGAAGAGGGTGGGGGCAGTGTGGCAGGCGTCGTCCACGGAGAGTCCACGGAGAGTCCACGGAGAGGCCGGTTATCTGCGGTATTTACGTGAAGTGCGACCTGTTTTGTGGTTCTCGTCTGGTGAGGCATGAACATAGTGGTCCCGAGGCTGCCACGTCCCGGCTTAGATTCCGTGGCACAGCTTCCGTGGACCCCGCCTCCTGGTCCACAGACTCACACATGCCGTCCCTCCCTCTGCCACTGGCCTGGACCACCCGCCCACCGGCCATGGCCTCTCCTTTGCCTTTGTGTCTTCTGAGCACAGAAGCAGCGCACAGACACCCCCAAACGCTGTGGCAGTTCCACGTGCGAAGGCAGCGCCCCCGTGCGGGGCCCCCAGAAATAACCGCTATTAGCAAGTGAGCGTCTGCTCTCCCCAAATCTCAGACACATGTCAACACACTGCCATTTCTCTTCGGAAACAAAAACAGGGCAGAGGGTGCGTACCGCTCACCTGGTGACCGGCTCTCTCTCCCTTGCTGGAGGGCGTTGGACGTCTTCCCGTGAAAATGCACATGCGTCGGCCCCTGCGCGTGGTCTGCCCCGCGGCTCTGCCACGGCCGCGCCTCAGCCCCTGTTCTGGGCACCCGGGGCTCCGGGCTCCTGCTTGCCAGCGTGTGCGTCTCCACATCAGTGCGAGGTTTTCCCAGGGGACGCGCCGCCTCTTTTCTTTTTTTTTTTTTTTTAAATTTATTTATTTCTAGGAGAGAGACAGCGCGAGCAGGGGAGGGTCAGAGAGAGAGGGAGTCACAGACTGAAACAGGCTCCAGGCTCTGAGCTGGCAGTCAGCACAGAGCCCGATGAGGGGCTCGAACCCACGAACCGCGAGATCATGACCTAAGCGAAAGTCGGATGCTTAACCGACTAAGCCACCCAGGCGCCCGCGCCGCCTCTTTCAACAGAGAGCAAGCTCCTTTCTTTTTCTTTTTTTTTTTTAATATTTTTATTTATTTCTAGGCAAGAGAGACAGCGTGAGCAAGGGAGGGTCAGAGAGAGAGGGAGGCACAGACTCTGAAACAGGCTCCAGGCTCTGAGCTGGCAGTCAGCACAGGGCCCGATGCGGGGCCCGAACCCACGAACCGCGAGATCATGACCTAAGCGAAAGTCGGACGCTTAACCGACTAAGCCACCCAGGCACCCTGAGCAAGCTCCTTTCTGAAAGCGGCGCCGTGTGCTGTGGAGGACGGGTCCCGAGGGGGCCGGCCCACCCTCCCGGCGCAGCTGCCTCGCGGTCCCTCCACGCCCAGCTTCCCTCCTTTTGAGAATTAATCGGTCCAGTGCCAAGGTCTAGTTATGACCTTGCCAACTCAAAAAGCCCATGCATTCAAGGGGCACCTGGTGGCTCAGCCTGTTAGAGTCCGACTTCGGCTCAGGTCATGATCTCATGGTTCATGGGTTCGAGCCCCACGTGGGGCTCTGTGCTGACGGCTCAGAGCCTGGAGCTGCTTCCGATCTGTGCCTCCCTCCTCTCTGCCCTTCATCCCCTCACTCTCTGTGTCTCTCAAAAATAAACAACGACATCAAGATGAAAAATCTCCCATTAATTCAATCAACAAGCAGTTGGTGGCAGTTCAGTACGTGGCCCGCGTGAGCACAGCCCTGAAAGGGGACGATGAAGTCTGCGCCGCTCCCAGTGGTGGACGCGGACCGTGGGCACGTGCCGCGAACGCCAGGCCACCGGGGTGCCGCCGTGAGCGTTGACGCGCGGTGTGACGGCGGTGGGAGCAGGGGCGCGGGTGTGCGGGGGAGGGAGGGGACACGTGTTGGAGGCGGTGACGGTGGACAGTGGTGTCGTTTGCTGCGGAGACCGAGGGAGGAGGCTGGAGGCTGGAGGGCACTCCGCCCGGGACAGAGTTTGGGAGGCTCCTGTCGGCGGTCGGGCACCGCGGGCACCGGGCCTGGGACCCGGGGACCCCGAGTTCCACACCTGGAGCCTTCAGAAGCACATGGACGAGCCTCCAACCCGGGACGGGAAGCGGTCGCCGGGGAGGACAGGGAGGAGGCCCTCAGCCCTGCAAGACCAGAGCAAGGCAGCGGAGCTCCTGAAGCAGGAGGCCGAGGGGTCCAAGCCGAGGGACAACGGGGCGCAGGGAGGGGACGGACGGTCAGCGGGGGACTCGCTGGCGGCGGCTGCGGCGGGAAAGGCACCTGAGCCTGTCGGAGCGGAGGCTGGAGCCAAGCCGGGAGGCGGGAGAGGGCTGATCCAGGGACCCTCGCGTCCTCGGGGGGGGGCGGGGGGCGGGGCGGGGGGCGCCGAGGTGTCTGCTGGTGGCGGAGCGGCTTGTGCCACATCGCACCAGGCCTCTTCCCGGGACGCAAGCAGCAAGGTCCTAGGCGGGTGGTGCTGGCCTGGGCGGTGCGGGGAGGGAGGGGGACCCACTGAGATTGACTGACAGCTGCCCCAGCCCTTCACTCAGAGGGAGGCCTCTGCCCTTGTGCCCCAAAGCCTCGCTCTTCTGCTCTCCCGTGGGGCACCCCGCTGCTCCTCTCCGTGGTGGGGGATGGGGCGCACGAGGGTGGGAGACGGGGGGCGGGCAGCCTGGGCCGGGGGGAGAGAGGAGGCGAGGGGAGGCGCGCTCGTGGGGTAAAGCGGGGCCCTCCCTGGGCCCTGGGCTGGCAGGACACTGGCCGGGCCCACCTGGCAGGGCTGGAGGTGAGCGGGGGTGGGGGTGGGTTCCCCGAGGCCTCCTGGTTGTTCCTGGCGAGGTGGGCATCCGGGGGGGCGGGGGGGGGTGTCTCAGGCAGCCATTTCGGCGTGGGAAGGGGAGGGTGGGAAGGGGAGCGTGGGAAGGGGAGCGTGGGAAGGGGAGCGTGGCTGCTGGGCCCGTGTGGCCAGGGAGGAAACAGAGCAGTGGTGCCCACGGAGCAGGTAGGGAGCTGCCCTTCCTCTGACCCCTTCTGCCATGAGCGGCTTTTCGGCTTTTCCGCCGTCCCGGCCACGCCCTTGGCTCCCAAGCCCGCGCCGCCCCAGCGCCGCCCAAGGTCAAGGCCAGCCTGCGGGAGGAGCACAGGGACCCCCCCCGCTTGCTGCTCCGGCTGCCAGCAGGGCGGCGCTCTCCCTTTCCCGCGGGGGGACTGGAGGCCTCCCCTTGGTAGCTGAGCCCTGACATGGGCCACGGGGGGTTCCTGGGTTTCTGGGCGGACAGAATACTTGGCTGTTCCGGTGGGCTTGCTGGGGGGGCAGTGAGGTGGGTTCCTGGGACTGTGTAGGGGGAGGGGCAGTGCGGGGCCCAGGATTGGCCACAAAGGTTTCTGTCAAGTGTCGCCTGCAGCAGGTTTCAGCCTCCGCACCTTGAGCAAGCCATTCCGGGTGTCCACCTGCTGCCTGGGGCCGGAAATGCCCCCCACCCCCACCCCGCCCGGTCCAGGGCTGCTGAATGGTCTTGAGTCTCTGACCCATGACCTTGGCCCCGTGTCCCGCCATTTACTCACGTCTCTAATTTTCCTCAGCAAAATGTGTTGTGATTTCAGAGCACAGACGGTGCGTGTCCTTGATCAGGTCTCTCCTGTTTCATACTTTTGATGTTACTGTAACTGGCATCGTTTATTTCAATTTCTGACGGTTTATGGCTAATGCGTAGAATTACCACGGAGTTTTGTATGTTGAGCTTCTATCCCGCAAACCTGCTGAACTCACACATCAGTTCTAGGAGCTTTTTTGGAGATTTTTACCAATTTTTCTCCATAAATTATGGATACTCATGACATCTCTGAATAGAGACAGCTTCACTTCTGTTTCAATCCAGATGCTTTCGATTTCTTTTTCTCGTCTCGCTGCACTAGCCAGACCCGCCCGGCACCGGGTCGTGCAGGGGCCACAAGTCACTCTCCGTCCCGGGGAATCTTCGTGTCGGCCGGTTCAACCTGCTGCTGGCTGTGGATGCCCTTTCCCAGGTTGAGGCGGTTTGTTCTATTCCTCGTTTCCTGAAGGTTTTTCATCATAAATATGTACGGAATTAAAAAAAATTTTTTAATGGTTTATTTTATTTTATTTTATTTTTTTGAGAGAGAGAGACAGTGTGAGCAAAGGAGGGTGAGTGAGAGAGAGAGAGACACAGAATCCGAAACAGGCTCCAGGCTCTGAGCTGTCAGCACAGAGCCCGACGCGGGGCTCGAACCCACGAACTGCGAGATTACGACCTGAGCCGAAGTCGGACGTTTAACCGATTGAGCCACCCAGGCGCCTCTAATGTGTATTGAATTTTATCAAATATGCTTTCTGCAACTATGATATCATCTATATTTTTCTTTTTTAGTTACTATGTGAGTTAGAGTCACTGATTTTCAAGCCATAAACCAGCCTTGCTTTCCTTGGCTAAAAGCCCACTGATCATGGCATTTTTATATATTGTTGGATTCAATTTGCTAAATTGTGGTTTAGAATTTTCAGACCTGTGTTTGTGAGGAACTTTGATCTGCATTTTCTTATATTGTCTTTGTTTTGCTGTGGTATCACGGTAATTCTAGTCTCATAGAATGAATTGGGAATATTTCCTTCCCTTCAATTTTCTGGACGAGCTTGTGTAGAACTGGTGTTATTTCTCCTTTTAAGTGCTGGGTAGGATTTGCCGCTGAAGCCATCTGGGGCTTCCTTGTGGGAAGTTTTTAAACCACAAATTCGACTTCTTACTACATATGGGATCGCTCACATTACTTATTTTTTCTTGTGTGAACTTTGTGGTTTGCGTCTTTCACACTAAACCAGACTTTAAATTCCTTCCGAGTTCTCAGACTAGCTGGCATCGAGTGATACAATACTCGCTCACTATCCCATTGGTATCTGAGAATCTGCAGGGATGTTGTCTGCTCATTCCTGAGACGGACACATTCTCGACTGTTCTCTTTTCTGATTGGTCTGGCTACAGAGTTATCAATTATTTAAAACATTTATTTTTTAAATAACTTTTTTAACATTTAATTATTATTTTTGAGAGAGAGCGCGCGCGCACGAGCATAAGCGGGGGAGGGGCAGAGAGAGGGAGACGCAGAATCCGAAGCAGCTCCAGGCTCTGAGACGTCAGCGCAGTTCTCGAACCCACGCACCGCGAGATCATGACCTGAGCTGAAGCTGGACACCTAGCCAACTGAGCCACCCCGGTGCCCCCCAAAATGTTTACTTTTGAGAGAGAAAGAGAGAGTAGGTGGGGGAAGGGCAGAGAGAGGGGACAGAGGATCCCAAGTGGGCTCTCTGCATCGACAGCCAGAGCCCGACGCGGGGCTCAAACCCACGCACCGCGAGATCATGACCTGAGCTGAAGTCAGACACTTAACCGACTGAGCCCCCCAGGCGCCCCCATTTTTATTTTCTCAAAGATCCAGCTTTTGGTTGGATGGCTTTTTTCGAATGCTTTTATGTTCTCTATTTCAGTGATTTCCAACCCTGATATTCCTTTCTTTCTTTTACTTAGGGTTGTTTTCTCTTCTTCTTCCTAATTTCTTAATGTAAAAGCTGAAGTCATTCACTCAAGGCCTTCACGCTCCTGTTATGGCGTTTGGTGCTATCAGCCCCCTAAGTACTGCTTTTGCAGAAAAGTCCAATTTGTTGTGTTTCTTTTTGTTCAAAATATTTTCCATGTCTCTTCTCATCCCCTGTTTGGCCCGTGGATTACTTGCAAGTGTGATATTTAGCTTGCACATGTTGGAGGCTTTTGCGATCTTTCTGTTGCTGAATTTATTTTTTTTTTTTTTAATTTTTAAATGTTTTTTTATTTTCTTCTGAGAGAGACAGCGTGAGTAGGGGAGGGTCAGGGAGAGAGGGAGACACAGAATCCGAAGCAGCTCCAGGCTCTGAGCCGTCAGCACAGAGCCCGACGCGGGGCTCGAACCCACGAACCGGGAGATCATGACCTGAGCCGAAGTCGGACGCTTACCTGACTGAGCCCCCCAGGCGCCCCTGAGAAGTAAGTAAAGTAAGACGCTGAAACGCTCCTATGCTTACAGGTTGGCAGAGATTAGAAAGGGGCCCCGGGGGATGCAGGAGGGGCTGGGTGGGCGCTGGGCCCTTTTGGCTCCAAAGTCCTGGGATTCGATTGAATGCCCTAGGAGTTGTGCTCAGGCCCCAGGGAGACCTATTGCTCTTTCACTAGGTCACGTGTGTGTGGCATTCCTGTCTGCTCCTGGTGTCGCCCTCTCGCCGGGCACACAGGCCTGTAAGGAGGAGCCACTCCTCGCCCGGAGCCCCTGCAAGGTGTCGGAGGCTCATGGCAGACGTCAGAGCTGAACCCGTCTAGGGCTGCGGGGATCAGGGAGGGCCTCACGGAGGAGGCGCGTTTGAACAGGGCCTTGACGGATGGCTAAGAGATCTCCGGGCAGCTTCTCCAGGGAGCGGCTCGTGCTACGCGGGGAATCGTTTTTGATGCCTGCGTGTGCTGCGCGAGAAGACGGGTGCGAGCTCTGTCTGCAGACGCGCGTCGTCCCAGCCCCGGGGCTCAGGAGAAGGGCCAGAGGTCTGAGCGCACAGTCACACAGCCCCAGGGCCCTGGCTGTGTCTTCCCTCCCCTTTAACCAGGTCTCGCGGGTGTTTCCAGGCCTCCTTGAAAAATGACCCCCGGCCCTTCAGTACTGCCTGGTCCCGGAACCGGGAACATCTGGATCCGGCCCGCCTGGAAAGACCCGGTGTGGCCCCTGGATCCCTGTGCTCAGCCGCGAGAAGGTGACCACGGCTGGAAATGCCCACGGCGGGTGCTGGTGTCGACCAGAGTCCCTGAGAAAGCGGTGGCGGGGGCTGCGTGCCGGGCCCCTGGGCCCCCCCCACCCCGGCCCTCCTTCCTCGGCCGCCCCCTCCCTTCCCTCCGCCTGTCCCCTCTGTGTCCCCCGGCCTTCCTGCCACCAGGGCTGCCCTGTCTCCCAGCTCTGCACACCTTTCTGTCCCTTATCGCCCGCCTGTCTCTGGGTCGCCGCCTTGCTTGGATCCCGCGGGGGCGCTCAGAGGGGGCGGAGGCGGCCTGCGTGTCCCCGGAGAAGCATCTCTTCAAGGAGCCTGGATCCGAGGGCGGAGCGGAAGCACGCAGGGCTCGCGCATCCCGGCTCCCTGCCCCTGCTTGTGCAGACACTCCTGCAGACACACCTGCAGACACACCTGCAGACACTCCTGCAGACACTCCTGCAGACACTCCTGCAGACACACCTGCAGACACACCTGCAGACACTCCTGCAGACACCTGCAGACACTCCTGCAGACACTCCTGCAGACACGACACACCTGCAGACACTCCTGCAGACACTCCTGCAGACACACCTCAGACAACACCTGCAGACCTGCAGACACTCCTGCAGACACTCCTGCAGACACACACTGCAGACACTCCTCAGACACACCTGCAGACACACCTGCAGACACTCCTACAGACACACCTGCAGACACACCTGCAGACACTCCTGCAGACACACCTGCAGACACACCTGCAGACACACCTGCAGACACTCCTGCAGACACACCTGCAGACACACCTGCAGACACTCCTGCAGACACACCTGCAGACACACCTGCAGACACACCTGCAGACACTCCTGCAGACACGCACCACAGACACTCCTGCAGACACACCTGCAGACACACACCTGCAGACTGCAGACACACCTGCAGACACTCCTGCAGACTCCTGCAGACACACCTGCAGACCCTGCAGACACCTGCAGACACACCTGCAGACACTCCTGCAGAGACACCTGCAGACACACCTGCAGACACTCCTGCAGACACACCTGCAGACACTCCTGCAGACACACCTGCAGACACTCCTGCAGACACTCCTGGCAGACACACCTGCAGACACACCTGCACACACTCCTGCAGACACTCCTGCAGACACACCTGCACACACTCCTGCAGACACTCCTGCACACCTCTGCAGACTACACCTGCAGACACTCCTGCAGACACTCCTGCAGACACACCTGCAGACACTCCTGCAGACACACCTGCAGACACTCCTGCAGACACACCTGCAGACACACCTGCAGACACTCCCTCCTGCAGACACTCCTGCAGACACACCTGCAGACACTCCTGCAGACACACCTGCAGACACTCCACTGAGACAGACACACCTGCAGACACTCCTGCAGACACACCTGCAGACACACCTGCAGACACTCCTGCAGACCTCCTGCAGGACCTGCAGACACTCCTGCACACACTCCTGCAGACACACCTGCACACTCCTGCAGACACACCTGCAGACAGACACTCCTGCAGACACACCTGCAGACACTCCTGCAGACACTCCTGCAGACACCTGCACCTGAAGACACACCTGCAGACACTCCTGCAGACACACCTGCACACACTCCTGCAGACACACCTGCAGACACACCTGCAGACACTCCTGCAGACACTCCTGCAGACACACCTGCACACCTCCTGCAGACACACCTGCAGACACACCTGCAGACACACCTGCAGACACTCCTGCAGACACACCTGCGGGCACACACCTGCAGACACTCCTGCAGACACTCCTGCAGACACACCTGCACACACACTCCTGCAGACACTCCTGCAGACACACCTGCAGACACACCTGCCACTCCTGCAGACACTCCTGCAGACACCTCCCTGCAACACTCCTGCAACACACCTGCAGACACACCTGCAGACACTCCTGACACACTCCTGCAGACCACCTGCAGACACTCCTGCAGACACTTGTCTGAACCACCCTGCAGACACTCCTGCAGACACTCCTGCAGACACACCTGCAGACACTCCTGCAGACACACCTGCAGACACACCTGCAGACACTCCTGCAGACACACCTGCAGACACACCTGCAGACAGACAGCCTCCAGGGTCCCCGCGGGAAATGAGCGAGCTGGGCACCCGCTGGCCTTGGCGAGAGGCTGTGCTTCCGGGCTCGCGTAGGACCCTCTTTGACAGGATCCCCGCCCCAGTCTCTCTAACGAGGGTGGACGGGTGTGTCTCCTAGATAAGCACGCACAGTAAGGCTGGCGGTTCTCATTTTGGTGCGAGGCAGCGCCTCACCCCTTCTTCTCTGAGTCCCGGGGACGCTGAGCCGCACCGACCTCACCGTCTGCCCCGGGGGGCAGCCCTGCTGGGGAGAGTCCTTACACTGAGGGCACGAGTGCTGGTCTGGGGGACACAGTGCGGCCCCGCCTCCCCCTGGAAGCTCCCCCCCTGCCTTGAGTCAGCGCTCGCCCCTCAGCACCTGCTTCAGAGGAGGACAGGCCCCCCCTCCCCCCCCGCCAACAGGGCCGTCCCACGGGTGACGGCTCAGCTCTGAGCACGCAGCCTGTTTTGGACCAGTGAGTCGTGGAGGACAGTTTTTCTCACTATTAAAAGGAGATCCAAGATAGGGGCCTGTCTGTTTATTGTTTCTAGACTGTGAGGGGCGGTGATGGGACCCTGGGGCCGCAGCTGACTTGTGATCCCGAGGAAGCGGCCAAGGCCCTGATAACGGGGCAGAAAGTCAGAAACAACCCATGTTCTTGGTGACACACGCCACCACGTTAATGGCCCCTAGAGACGTTTTCCGTCTCCAGTTCTTAGTGTGCGGGATCATAAATGTCCTTGTTGGGTTTTTAAGTTTATTTATTTATTTTTGAGAGAGAGAGCACATGCACAAGCGGGGGTGGGGCAGAGAGAGAGGGAGACACAGAATCCGAAGCAGCTCCAGGCTCTGAGCTGTCGGCACAGAGCCCGACGCGGGGCTCGAACTTACCAACGGTGAGATCATGACCTGAGCCGAAGTCGGACGGTTAACCAACAGCCCCCCGGCACCCCTAATATTCTTGTTTTCAAACTCTCAAGTTGGGTTTTCTTTACTAGCAACTGAGAGCATCTTAACACACGCAGACAGGGAGGTCCAAGGCAGGCCTGCCACGTCTTAGGGAAGTATGAGTTCACGACCGAGGGGCAGGGTGGGGAAACGAGCCTCAGAATTGGGTGGCTCCACGTTGGAGGGACAGCCGTGTTGTCTTCTCTGTGACCAGTCGTAGGTGAGTCACTCGGCCTCTCCGTGATGAAGCTTCCTTGGCTCAAAATGAGGGTTGAGAACCAGCAGACACTCAACAGTGCCCCTATCCCCCCGGAAACGGTTCCTTCCAGCTATTTTTTAGAATATTTACGTGTGTGTGTGTGTGTGTGTGTGTGAGAGAGAGAGAGATTGACTGCGCTCGGTGGAGGGGCAGAGAGAGAGAGGATGTGAAGCAGGCTTGGTGTTGACAGCGGCAAACCCGACGCGGGGCTCGAACTCATGAACCAAGAGATCATGACCTGAGCCAAAGTCAGACGCTCAGCCGAGCCCCCAGGCGCCCCCTCCTTCCAGCTATTTTTCAAGGGGCCAAGAGGGAAAGGACCAGGCGCAGAGCTATTTAATGACACTTCGGCGCTGGAGAGAATTCCTGCGGAGACCGAGTCCCTCACCCACCGTTGCTCCCAGTACAAACCACGCCTGCAACGCGAGCACCAGCGCTGAGGGGGAGGCGGATACGCCCGGTTCTGTTCTCCATGGTGATGACGGACGTGGATGGCTGGCAGCGGCGGATAAGCCCCGAACCTGCTTTGAGTCACCGGCTGCCGCCGCCGCCGCGCCTTCCCCCCCAACTCGTCACTTTGTGGTGCAGCTGACAGACCGCCACGTGGACGCACATCTCTCGCCTCCCTTCTGGCGCGTCACTCGGCTGGGCTGCTTCACAGTGGCCAAGGCTGGGCCCCGGGAGGAGAGGCGAGGGCTGCGGGCGGCCGCCCGGCCAAGAGCAGAGCCTGCCGGGCTGCGCTTGGCCTTGGGCTCAGGGCACCCCTCGGGCTAGTCTGACTTTAGCCCCTGCAAGCTCACGTAGGAGCCCCGAGACGGGCGGGGGGTGCTGCCGGCGGCAGTGAGGCCCCCAGACGAGGGCTCCCCCGGGCGGCTGCGCGGCTCCGGGCTCCGGGCACGAGCCTCCCCGCTCCGAGGCCCGCCGCGTGCCAGAGCCGCGCGAAGTGCGTCCCGCCCAGGACGTCAGGAGACCAGATCTTTCCAGTTCCAGCTGGTCCAGCCCTACCCAGGAGATGCTGGCTGCTTGCTTGTCTCTGGCAATCTATTCTTCTGGAAAATTCCTGCCTTGGTACCAATAACACACAAATCAAGTTCCTGCAGTTCCTGACCTGGGGTCAGCTGTCTCTGGGTCGCTCGTGGTCTCGTCCTTTCTACACTGGAAGGTCCCTCAGCCAAGATCTGTGGGTCCGAGAGTACGTGGCCCCTGAAAGTTCTTTGTTGGGCAGGAGTGGGGGTGGGAAACGGCCGCTTTCTCGGCCTTCGTTAGGAGACGCAGCAGTGACCCCCCCCCGCCCCCCGCATGGAGTCGAGGCCCGGGGACTGCTGGGGCAGCGCCTCCTGGCCGCTTTAGAAGCTTCTCTAGGGGCGCCTGGGTGGCTTAGTCGGTTAAGCGTCCGACTTTCGCTTAGGTCATGATCTCGCGGTTCGTGGGTTTGAGCCCCGCGTCGGACTCTGCGCTGACTGCCAGCTCAGAGCCTGGAGCCTGTTTCGGAGTCTGTGACTCCCTCTTTCTCTGACCCTCCCCTGCTCACGCTGTCCCTCTCTCTCTCTTAGAAATAAATAAAACATAAAAAAAAAAAAAAAAAAAAAAGAGAACCAGAGGAGGTGAGAGCTCCCCATCAGGAACCAGAGGAGGCGAGACCCTCCTTCGGGAACCAGGGGAGGCGGGCCCCCGCCCCGTTTAGCACCCTGGCAGATTTCTGGCACATACTCTCTCTGAGATCTACAGCCTCATCCCGGTGCCATCCTGATCCGCGACTTTCAAGCACCAGACAGGAAAATGGCCAAGATGAGAGTGAGGGCCTTGGGCAGGACACGGGCCTCCCGGCCGCCCCGTGTAACGGGGACGAGAAGCCCCACACAGAGGCAGCTGCGCGACGCCGGGTGCTTGGCAGGTGCTCCCGGGCGCTGGCCGGCTCTGACCACGAGTCCGGGTCTGGCGACGGGGAGTGGAGGGGTGCCCTGGCAGCCCGCACATCCAGTCTCCCCATCCAGTGACAGGCAGCCTGGAAATCCGGAGTCAAATGTTCTCTCCTCCCCTGACCCTCCGGCATCTCCTGGGCTTGTGAGCAGGGAGACGAGATTCCCCAGGTAGAGGTCAGGGCCAGGTCCAAAGGGCCCTCGGTCTCATGAGGCCCGTGTCCTCCAGGCCGCTGCTTACTGGCACTTTCTACCACTGAGCGCTCCCCGCTGCTCCTCTCCTTTGCTGTCAGAGCCGGGGGCTGTGCAGTGGCCTCCAGAAGTCCCTCGTCGGCCTGCGGCTCTGCCCCAAAGTGGAGACACCAGGCCGCAGGGCTGTGAACCCTCCTGCCCAGGACCGCAGACCCTCCACTCTCGGGCCTCCACGTCTGCGGCAAGGACTGACCGTGAACGCCTCGCGGTCCAGGATGGGCAGTGATCGGTGGTTTTCTTGAGCTCGGATGGGAGTCGCGTGTCGTAAAATCAGCGTTGGACGGAGTCACTGCTGGCGAGGGAGCCTAGCTGACCGCCCCGCGCCTATTCCTCGGGGGACTCTGTGGCCCCGTGTTCAAGGTCAGCTCTGGAATTTCCACGGAGTCTGGGGGAGGAACAGCTCTCTGTTCTGCTCCTTGTATCTCGTGGCAGAAATAAAACACGAGAGACATACACGTGGGGGTTTGGCAGAACCTTTGACCCCTCCCTCCCTGTCTTTGCACATGGACACAGACGCACACACGTGTACACGTCCTCCTGTGTGTGTGCGCGCGTGCCTGCGTTGGGGTCTCTCTCCAGAGCTTTTACGCCTGGAGACGGGCTTCCCCGAGCTGCTGGTAGCCTTCCTCCAGGGCGATGCACGTCGGAGGCGGTTTTCATGGAGGAGGGCAGGGCAAAGCCAAGCTAACCCCGTCCCCCGCTCGGCGGCCCCTGAGGGGGCAGGCACAGCCTAGGAGGTCACCCCAGCCGGCGTGCATGTGGTGAGTGTGTGCAGGCAGGCCCGGAGCGCCGTCCCAGAGGCTGGCTCCTCTTTAGAGGCCCGTTGTGACCGCCTGGGCTCTGCCCTGCCCCAAAGCACGTGGCCTCTGGTGAAGGGAAGGTCGCATTGGACCCGCCCGTGCAGGTGCGCCTGAGTCCCTGGACAGGTGACCCGCAGGTGGGCGGCTGCGGGCGTGGATAGAGGCGAGGGTGTCCGGCTCCACGGGGGAGCGCCCAGGGGTGGAGAGCAAGCCCTCAAGGTAGGGACGAGACTACAGCAGCGCTGGCCTGAGCTCTTGGATTCACAAGAGCGCCACGTTCAGGTCCTGGGGCGGCGGCAGCTGTAGAGGCGGGTGGGGGCGCACGCTCTGTCCTCGGGGCGCGGGGGGCGCTGAGGGGCTGTGTCCACCGCAGCAGAGCGGCCGCGTGCAGCTCAGAAGAGCTCCACGGGTGTTCTTACCTGAGGAGCAGGGGCCGCCAAGGTGTCCCCGGCAGACACGCCCACACCGTCTACACCCGCTGTCCTCCCACGCACACCGCTCCACTCCCCCCATACTGCCCCTCCCCCATCCACGCCCCCCTCCGCGCCCCAGTCCCCCAGCCCCCCTCGTTCACGCCCCCCTTCCCGCCCGCCGCCCCGCCTCCCCCCACCCCTCCCCCGCCCCGCCTCCTCCCTCCCCCTCCCTGCCCGCCGCCCCCCTCCCTGCACCTGCCCGAGAGATGCTGTCCAAGTGATTAATGTCGGAGTTGCTGCGGAGCCCAAGACACCCCTGGGTTTCCATTTCCGGCTAAACCCGCACTGGTTTGTCAGTCTCCCCGCACGGGTCCCTTGTGCGATTTCCATTCGTCTCGGCGCCCCTGACCCCGCTCCCCTGCGGCGCTTCCCGCTGCGCGGCTGCAGGCCCGGCTCCGGCCTCGGCGCCAGGGAAGGGGCCGTGTCCATAGCAACCCTCCCGCTGCGGTGAGAAGGGAGCAAAGCAGGGGGTGGGCCTGATGCCTGCCCTCGTGCCGTGTGGTATCCACATCAGAGTGCGGGGCTGCAGCGGGGCCTGGGCTCTGGAAGCGCCGGCGGAGGCAGGGGAGCTGGCCGGGAGAGGGTAGGGGTGGGGAGCCGGCGGGGAGGGCGTGGGGGTGGAGCCGGCGGGGAGGGGTGCGGGGGGGAGCTGGAGGAGGGGGTGGGGGTGGGGGCAGCCGGCGGGGAGGGGGTGGGGGTGGGGAGCCGGTGGGGAGGGGGTGGGGGAGCCGGCGGGGAGGGTGCGGGGGAGCCGGAGGGGAGGGGTGCGGGGGGAGCCGGAGGAGGGGGTGGGGGGAGCCGGCGGGGAGGGGTGCGGGGGAGCCGGAGGGGGGGTGGGGGGAGCCGGCGGGGAGGGGTGGGGGAGCCGGCGGGGAGGGTGCGGGGGAGCCGGAGGAGGGGGTGGGGGGAGCCGGCGGGGGAGGGGGTGGGGAGCCGGCGGGGAGGGGTGCGGGGGAGCCGGCGGGGAGGGGTGCGGGGGGGAGCCGGAGGGGAGGGGGGTGGGGTGGCGGGTGGGAGGGCCAGGGCGGCGTGCCTGCGGGGCAGCAACCGGGAGAGGAGAGCCCTTGAGGGGCGGCTGGTTGGGTCCCTTGTCCTCACTTCTGGGCCCCGACACCCGGGAGGCCTCGCGCTGGGCGCCCGCGGCCTGGGGGCCGCCCCGGGGCGCCTCCGCCCCCCATCGGGCGTCGCGGCGGGCGGCAGCAGGGCAGTTCTTCCCCGACGGTGGAAACACTCCGGGAGCCCGCCAGGAGGAGCTGCCTCTGCGGAGAGTTCACGAGGGTGCGTCCCGGCCGCGGACGGCGTCCCTGGGCCTCCCCGGAAGGAGGCAGACGGTCGGCGGGGGCACGTGCCGCCTGGGATCTCCCCGCGCGCCTCCCCGGCGCCGGGGTGCAGAGCCATGCGCACCTGCCGCCAGCAGAGGGCGCCGCAGTCCCCGCAAACCAGGGCAGGCCGCCGCTGGGCCTCAGTCTCGGCCCCCAGGCCCTTCGTGCGTGGCCGGCGGGGGTCTGGGGAGGTTGCCTTGCTCCGCTAACGCCCGGCGGTGGTCCAGCAAGGGCGGCGGCCGCTCGCTGCCTCCGGCTGCCCTGCCCTGGGCCCTCCCTGCCCCAGGCCGGCTGCCTGCCCCGGGCTTGTGAAACTGCTGGGGGTAGTTGTGCTCTCGGAGCCCCTGGGACTGGGGCCAGGAGCCTGCTCTGTGCCAGGCGCTGTCGTAGGCACTGGGGAGGCCCCAGGAACGGACCGGACAAAAATCCTGCCCCCATGAAGCCAAATCAATGCGGGGTGCGAGGGTCCCCTCACCATGCTACTCCAGCGGGGGGAGGGAGGGGAGCAGACACACCCCTGTGACCCAGGGCGGGCTGGTGCTGGGCTCGGTTCTCCCCTCAGTCCCGGCAGGCAGGCTCCGGGGAAGGGGCTCAGAAGCCGTGCTCAGCAGGGCTCCGCATGGGCCTCCCCTCAGCCACCGAAGGCCATTCCGTGCATCTGCACCAGCTCCTTGTGACCCGGGGGGTCGTCACGGTGACAACCTGCTGGCTCCCCGCACCCAGTTCCCGCGCCTTCTCTCCAGACACCGTAGCAGCGCCTTCGCTCCGACCCTTGACCCCTCAAAGCAGACAGAAGTGGCATCTGGCCAGATGTGCCAGTTCTCGCACCAAAGCTGCAGAAGGGGGCTCAGCAGCAGCGCCTAACCGCGGACGTCGATTGTCACGAAGCAGGTGTGGGGGGCGGGGGGCCCGGGTCCCTGCGCTCAGCGCGCGGCACCTACTGGGGCGCGGCGGGCAGCAGCCTGGTGGCTCTGCCCCCTGCGGCTCCCCTCCGCCCTCGGGCTGCGCCCGACCCGCAGGAGCCCGGTCAGCCCGCAGGCGCCCGTGGGTGCTGCTCGGAAACCCTCCCGGCTCTTGTCCAACGGAGGTTCACGGAGAAGATGGAGCAGAAGGCGTATTTTCTCGGCAGCTGCGGTGGCTGCTGGACAGGGTGGCCGGTGGGTGGGCATCTTGCCTCCTCCAAGAACAAGAGGGAGCCAGCCCCCTTCTCCGAAGCTTAGCTGGGTTTCCTCGTCTGTAGAATGGGACGCTAATCTTACCCCGTTGGCTTGTTGAAACCACATACGTGGGGCACCTGGGTGGCTTAGTCGGTTAAGCGTCTGACTTTCGCTCGGGTCATGATCTCGCGGTTCGTGGGTTCGAGCCCCGCGTTGGGCTCTGTGCTGACTGCCAGCTCAGAGCCTGGAGCCTGTTTCAGTCTGTGACTCCCTCTCTCTCTGACCCTCCCTGCTCACTCTCTCTCTCTCTCTTTCCAGAAATAAATAAAAATATTTAAAAAAAAAAGAAAGAAACCACATATGCATGTGCGGAACAGGCCCTCAATAAAGGCGCCAGGGCGTGGCTTGTCACACTGTGTCCCCATTAGAGTGAGGCCCAGGCGAGGTTTCAGTTTTTCTCCAGCGAAGCAGGAGCCTAGAGGAGACAGTGTGGTGCTGAGGGGCCAGCACCCGCAGGCTGCCTCGAGTTGCTGGTGGGAGGTCCGCGGCCCCGCCTCACTCGTTCTCTGTGGTGGCTTGGGGCCGGGTGGGTGGGCTTCAGCTGTGAGCCCCCTGCCGGGGCATCTGGTCACTCAGGGACTCTGGAGACCTTTGCTTACCAGTCGGTCGGTGCCAACTATGGCCAGTGGCAGGTAAGAGGCAAGCAGTGTGTCCGAGGCCAAAGTGCCCTGAGCTCGGGCTGCAGACCCGCTCACTCCCTGCTTCGGCGCTCGGTCTGAGTGCGGGAGGGGTGCAGGGCTGTGCGTGTGCCTTACAACGTACACCATAACTCCTGTCACCAAGGGCTTAGGGTGTGACTTAAAGCGCAGAGAGAAAAGACATGCACAGCTCCAACACAGGGCGCAAGGTGAAAGGCGTCCCCAGAAAGACAGGAGCAAGGTGCTAAGGGCATGATGTCCCGCTGGGGGAAGGGGCAGAGGAGGGGAGGTCCGGGGCGGCTTTGAGCAGCACGAATGGGAAAGAGTGGGAGCCTAGGGTCAGAGGGATCAGGTTCCAATCCACGACTAACTGGTGACCCAAGTGAGTCACTTAAACCTTTCTAAACATTAGTTTACAGGGTGAGAGCATAAAGGATGAGCACTAGAACCTTCCTGATCTGCCTTGCAGGGCTGCTGGGGGGCTGGCTGGAGTATTTTATGTGCAAGTGCTGTGCAGACATTGGAGTTGCTTTTATTATTAAAATAATAAAGCTCCTAGATAAGAACATGGTAATGACTGAAGCTGGATGGGCTAATAAGCTATTCAGTCCAGAGCTGCCTCTGGCTCAAGCATCCAGGGTCTGAGAGAGGCTGTGGTTGACTTTCTGATACTGTCTCTCCTTGGAAGGTTAAGGGTATCCCTTAAATGCCACAGACTTATATTTTATTTCTCTCTCTCTTTAATGTTTATTTATTTATTTTGAGAGAGAGAGGGAGAGAGAGAGAGAGAGAGAGAGAGAGAGAGAGGATCCCAAGCAGGCTCCACAATGAATGTGGAGATACAGGGCTCAGTCATACAATTGTGAGGTCATGACCTGAGCCAAGATTGAGTCGGATGCTCAACAGGGTAAGCCACCCAGGTGCTCCTCACGAGATTTTCTAAAACACTATTATTTATCCTATATCTAAATTCCATCCTTCTGTCCATCCATCCATCCACACATCCATCATCCATCCATCGACCCATTTATCCACCCATCACTCATCTATCCATCCACTCCTCTCATCCATCTACCATCCACTCACCTATCCACCTACCTATCACCCATCTACCCATCCACCCATTCACTCCTCCCCCGCTACATTATTTATCCACCCACCCATCCATCCATCTACCCATCCATCGTCCATCTATCCATCCATCCACCCATCCATCCCTCCATCATTCATCATCCATCTGTCATCCAACCATCCATTCACCCACCTGTCTACCCATCTACCAGCATATCCATCTACCCATCATCCATGCATCCATCCACCGCCCATCCACCCACCTGTCCGTCCGTCCATCCATCCATCCATCCATCCATCCATCCAATAAACCTTTATTGAGTATATCTTTGCTTAGTTCTGTGGATACAGAAAAAAATTAGGCCCCTTCTCTGTGCTCACTGAGTTCACAGTCTAGTGGAAAGATATCCATATAAGCCCCATATAAGCCCCAAATCATTACTTTTCTTAAACCCATTTTCAGACAGTTCTACCTTTTGGCAGCAACAGCTTCCACAGATCACAGATTATGGGATTTTAACGTTCGTGATCTTAGGCATCAAAATCTCTTCTACTTTGTTCATTTTACTGATGGGGAAATTGTGGTCCTTATTTATTGTGGAAAGTTCTACACCTTCCTCTGGTTCGCTTCTGAATGGCCTCTCCTGGATTTTAATTTCAGTTCAATTCAGTTAATCTTCATGAAACATCTCTTATGTGCAAGGCCCTGGGCAAGACCAGCAGATACAGTGATGGAGGAGACACCATTTCTGTCCTCATGAAGGTCACAGGCAGGAGGGAAAGGACACACAAAGAGGTAACGGCCATGCTGCTCGATAAAGTCAGGGAGCGAAAATATAGAAGGAGGGCCCCTGATCTGGATTTGGGGAGCTCAGGGGAGGCTTCCTAGAAGGAAGGCCTGTGAGTCATCCCTTGAAGGGCAAACAGAGTCCTGTTAGGTAAGGATGTGGAGAAGGGCTGCCAGGCAGAAGGCTTGTCGGAGGACCTAGGAGAAGCTGGTGTTATTGGGGCTCGAGGGGGGAGGTGGTGGGTGGCGCCGAGCGGGCAGGAGGGTGCGGGCAAGGGGCAGCCTGGTGCGGGGCTGGCAGCCACAGGCGTCTCTCCCTTCCTGGGTTAGTTCCCTGTACCCCTGAGCTTGGAAGCCCCACCACACCCGCTTGCCTTCACCTCTGTACAGGTGCACCTCGATTTACCACGCCTTGCTTCAGTGCGCTGTGCAGATATCGCTTTTTTTTTTTTTTTTTTTACTTTACAAATGCAAGGTGTGTGGCAACCCTGTGTCGAGCAGGTCTATCGGTGCCATTTGTGTAACAGCATTTGCTCTCTCTGTCTCTGTTTCATATTTTGGTAATTTTTTGCAGTATTTTCAAACTTTTTCATTATTATATTTGTTATTATGGTCTCTCATCAGTGAGCATGACTTGCTGAAAGTTCAGATGATGGTTAGCATTTTCTAGTGAGTCTTTCTTTTTTTAAGGTTTTATTTTTAAGGAATCTCTCTGCCCAGCACGAGGCTCGAACTCACGACCCTGAGATCAAGAGTCACACGCTCCCCAATGGAGTCGGCCAGGTGCCCCGCAATAAAGTATTTTTTAATTAAGGTGTATATATTGGTTTTTTTTAGACATAATATTGCATACTTAGTAGACTATAGTATCGCATAAATGTAACTTTTTAAAAATACTGTTTATTTTTGAGAGCGAGCGACCGAACGGGACAGAGCATCCCAGGCAGGTTCGCGCTTTCAGCACAGAGCCTGACGCGGGGTTCGGACTCACAAACCGTGGGATCATGACCTGAGCTGAAATCAAGAGTCGGATGCCTAACCGGCTGAGTCCCCCGGGTGCCCTAAGAGTGGACATGACTTTTATGTGCACTGGGAAACCTGGAAACTCGTTGACTTGCTTCCTTGCGGTGTTTATTTCCTCGCAGCGGTCGGGACTGGCCGGAGGTGCCCCTGAGGCGAGCCCGTAGACTAAGAGGCTAATTTGTCTGAAGGAAGAGCCCATCCTACGTTGCGGCTCAAGCACCACCACCTCCATGGGGCCTCCGTGGACTACCTCTGCCTTCCATGAGCTGTACCATCAAGACCACACTTGGGACCTGTGCGGTGGCTCCTCACCAGCCACGGAAGCGTCTGCGATGAGACCGCGAGCTCCCGGGCGCTGCTGGTGGGAGTCCTGTGGTAACGTTTAGTTCAATAAATACCAGCAAGACTGAATCCTAGTGATGTGGATTTCAGGACACATGGAAAGTGCTGGGGCTTTGGGGCTGGACAGACCTGGTTTGATTCCAGCCATGCCACTGGGTACTCGTTAGTAACTGGGGGCAGATTTCAAAACCTGCCCAATGCCTCAGTTTCCTCACCTGCAAAGTGGTCAGTGCCTCCAAGTCCCTGGGTGTTTTGGGGACCTGTTTGCAGCTGGGGGGCGGGGGGAGGGCTGGGCTTCCCAGCAGGGGGGGAAGCGGCGGGCCAGGGCTGGGGACCCGGCTGGCACCGCCCCTCCCCCAAACCCTGCGAGACAGGACCGCATTCTGTCAAGTGGGAGGCTCAACCAGCAGGTCGCTGTCTGCCTGCGGTCGCGGGGCCAGCCTGTGGCAGAGCGGACTCGGGCCAGGGCTTCGGCCACCAAAGCCGGGGCTCTGCGCCCTCCCTGCTCCCACAGGGCGGCCACACAGGGGAGCCGATTCGGTGGCTCAGCTGTCGGCTCCAGCCGTTGCCGGCCGGGTCTGCAGGGGACCTTCGGCTCTGGCCCAGTGTCCCCCATGCTGCCTGTGACAGCAGGACATGGTCTGACAGTCCTTATCTGGACCCAGGGGGCGCAGCCGAGTATTGGAGGCTGGAGGCTGGCCCGGAAAGGTCAGCTGGAGCGGGAGGCAGGTCACGGTGGCGGAGCGGGCCCAGAAATGCCCAGGAGCCTGGCCCTGAAAAATGACTCTTCGCAGCCCAGATGCCGTGTCCGGCACTGAGAACCAGTGCTTACGGCACGTTCTGTTACCAACAACGTAGTAACGATAATTTATTAGGAACCCATTAGCCTAACAGGTGCTCTGTTTGGGGATGGGGGAGGGGAAGGGGAGGGAGGGCAGGGCATGCCAGAGGGAGGGTGGGCTCCGGAGGGCCTGCACGGCCATGGGAAAACACAGGAGACCTGGGCTCGGGCCTGACCCTGGCGCTACGACTTGTCCTGGGGGGCGGGGGTCGAGGGGAATGACCACATCGTTACATGACTGTTGTAACAACAGTCATGCCCGTTGTATGTAACTGCAATTACTCAGGTTTCTGGGGTTGTGGCTTAGGTTACAAGTAATATTTAGCTCTTACTCACGGCCAACAGGGATTGCAGAGGTGAGGCTGGCGCACAGAGGGTTCTCTGGACCCATTTGTTGGGAGCTGCGTCCACTTGCCGCTCACTACTCAAGAGAGCTGCTCTAGAAACCCACTGTGTGTGCGCATGCACGCGCGTGGGCTCGCTCGCCTGTGTACATGTGTGCACATGCGGGGGTGTATCTGCGGGGTGTGGGGCTTTCCTGCCCTTCCCCTTCCTCTCTGGGGGGCAGCTGGACAGAGGGAATCATTCCTCCTTCTTAGCCCCACCCCCACTGTGCGGGGGTGGGGGGTGGGGGGTCCCACAACCTGCTCCCTGCTCCCTGCGTCAGCTGCGCTTAGAGGGGGAATGGGTGCCACTCGGTCCCATCTCTCTGGAGCTCCCTTTGCACACAGTGGGCGCTTAATAAATACTTGATGATGGCTCTGAGCCTGGGAAGCCGGCAGCTGTGCCAGCCCTGACTCCCAGAGCTCCGAGGGGCTCGTCAGGCGGGGGCTGACCACGGGGGGCTTCGGGTCCCCTTCGCACGCCCCGCTGTGGAGGCCGGTCACCGCTCTGCCCCGAGCGCACAGCGGAAGGGCGACCTGGGAGCCGCGGCTGCGGGGGGACCGGGCGGGGCTCCGGCCCCGGCGCCCTCGCCCAGCCGGCGGCACCTGGCGGCTTGCTGACCTGTGCTCCTGCGCTGTTTTCTTCTTCGGTTTTCATCTGCAAAGGAACGACGACACCATTTGCGTGGGGTCGAGGTGAGGGCTGGCAGTAACAAAAGGCGCCCGCACCCCTAGCGGGGCGCTCGGTAGGTGAGGGCTCAGGGGGGTGGGGGTCCCGTCCGCTCTGCACCCCGGAGCTGTAGCTCAGCGTCCGGGAGCGTCAGGCTGGGCGCGGGGAACACAGGGCGCCGGGGGTGGGCCGCGGTAGACCCCGGCCAGCGGCGGCTGTGGGTCGGCCGGCTCCCCGGGACCCCGCGCCAGCGCGCGCAGCCCCCCCGCCCCCGCGCCCCCGCCGGCTTCTGCCACACCTGTCGCCGCCGAGAGGGCCGGCCCGGCGTGGGGGCGGCGGCGGCGGAAACTACAGCTCCCAGCCCTCGCCGCGCGGCCCGGGCCGGGGGCGGGGGCGGGGGCCGCAGGGCCGCAGGCCCCGCCCACGGGGCGTGGCCCCAGCGGGGGCGGAGTCAGGAGGCGGCGGAGACCCGGGCCGAGCCAATGAGCCGCGCGGCCACCGAGTGGGCGGGGCTCGCGGCGGAGCGCCGGCCGCGGGAGGGGAGCGGAGCTGCCGAGCCCGCGCGGAGCGAGGCTGAGCCCGGCCCTGCGCGCCCGCAGAGGGCCGGCTCCGGAGACGGAGTTCCTTCCCCGCGTCTTCGGGCTCCAGGCCCCTCCTGCCCGGGGCAATGCACCCCTGAGTGGCGGCGTCTGGACCTCGGGCGGCCCCGGAGAAGACTGGGGCCAGGACACCTGCTGGGGGCTTGGATGCCCGGCTTCTTCCTCTGAGGACGTCTTTTGGAGCGAGGGTGGCTTTGGGGTGGGGGGTTGTGCTGCAGGGAATCCAGCCAGGCCCCAAGATGGACACTTCTGGGCACTTCCATGACTCGGGGGTGGGGGACCTGGACGAAGACCCCAAGGGCCCGTGCCCGTCGTCCGGGGACGAGCAGCCGCCGCCGCCGCCGCCCCCAGCAGCCCCCCAGCAGCCCCCGGGACCCCTGCTGCAGCCTCCGCAGCAGCAGCCTCCGCATCCCTTGTCTCTGCTCGCCCAACTCCAGAGCCAGCCGGCCCAGCCCGGCCTGCTGCACTCCTCACCCACGACGCTCAGGGGCCCCCCTTCGGCCAACTCCACCGCCGCCCTCCACCCTTCCTCCAGGCAGGGCAGCCAGCTCAATCTCAATGACCACTTGCTCGGCCACTCTCCAAGCTCCACAGCCACAAGTGGGCCCGGCGGAGGCGGCCGGCACCGGCAGGCCAGCCCCCTGGCGCACCGGCGGGACAGCAACCCCTTCACGGAGATCGCCATGAGCTCCTGCAAGTACAGCGGGGGGGTCATGAAGCCCCTCAGCCGGCTCAGCGCCTCCCGGAGGAACCTCATCGAGGCCGAGCCCGAAGGCCAACCCCTCCAGCTCTTCAGCCCCAGCAACCCCCCCGAGATCATCATCTCCTCCCGGGAGGACAACCATACCCACCAGACCCTGCTCCACCAGCCCAACGCCACCCACAACCACCAGCACGCCGGCACCGGCCCGGCCGCCGCCAGCGCCACCTTCCCCAAAGCCAACAAACGGAAAAACCAAAACATTGGCTATAAGCTGGGACACAGGAGGGCCCTGTTCGAAAAGAGGAAGCGCCTCAGTGACTATGCTCTGATTTTTGGGATGTTTGGAATTGTTGTCATGGTGATAGAGACCGAGCTCTCGTGGGGTTTGTACTCAAAGGTAGGGCTGCAGTTTCTCTTTATACCTTGAACAAAAGGAATATGTAGGTAGCAACAGAGAGAGGGGAGAGAGAGAGAGATGGAGAGGAAAGAGGGAGAGAAGATTGATGGAGGGCGAGGCGGTGGTGGGGAGGCATTTGCTCAATTAGATGGAGCACTAACTTCCCGTGGCTTTCTTCCCTAATCCCGGGAGAATTCATTCCTCGGCTTCCGGGGGAGCATCCCTGTGCCCTGTGTCTGCTGCAGACTCTGTGTTGGGGAAGATGAAGGAAACCCTTCTGAGAAATCGTTTTCCTCCTGGCTCACTCGTTCCAAAGCGGAGCCCAGCGGCTTAACGCACCAATTAATTACACTCTGCCTTGATGTGCCTGCCAGTCCCCGCGACTCCCCCTCCGCTCCCGCCCTGCTCCACTCCATTTTCCCGAGGATGGAAGAGAAATAAATGTCTGGGTGGGGGGTGGGGACTCCAAGCCTGTCCCTCCTCTGCGGCTTCTCCCTCTCTCCCCAAGTTTCTCTTTTCCTCCTCATCCCTGACAGACTTTGGGCAAAATAGAAATGTACCCGTGACCCGAGTCTCCCGGGGGGCACCGGTGAAGACTCGGGCAGAGGGGACGGTGGTCCTTTCCCTCGGGAAAGAGCACTCAGAATGAAGCTGCTGCCGCCTGACGAAAATGGCTACAGGTGTCCCCAGTACAGCAGGTGGGCGCCGCCGTGGCCTGAGCCCTGGGGAGCACCTCTCCCTCAGATGGGCTGACAGGGCTCCCGGACCAGTCAGGTGGAGCGTGTGCACACCCGGCTGCGGCTGGGGGGGCTGGGCTTCAGCCTGAGGCTGGAGATCACGGCCTCCGGCGGGGGGTGGGGGGTGGGGGTCCAGGCAGGCGGGTTCCCGCTGGCGCTCGGCCAGCTGCGGGCCCTCGGGCTGCGGGCTGGAAGGCTTGGGGCCCCCGGCACTCACTGGACACGTGCATTTCTTCCCACTCTGCCCCTCACCCCCGATTTGTTGTTGGGGGGGAGGGTGTGTGTGCGTGCTGGCCCGTCCCTTGGATTTCTCTTCCTATTTGTCCCTGGGGCAGGGGGTGGCTGGGAGGGGTTCAGCTGTTGAAGGTTTCAAATAGAGCCTGTTTGGGGCTGAGCGCAGCTGCTCCGAGGCGGCCGCATTCCTCGTTGAGATCCAGCCGCAAAAGCCCAGGAGGCGCTGATCGGATTTCCCGTCCCCAGCCTCTCTCTCCAGCAGGGCACCGGCAGACCTGTCAAGCCACCAGACTCGCTTCCGTGTGGAGGGGCCCCTGGGGGCCGCCGGGGCCGGCTCCGTAGCGCAGGATTGGAGCCCCTCAGGGAGCAGAAGCGCGGGTTCCCCGGCAGCGGCCCACGTAGGCATGCCCGAAGCGGCCGCCTCTCCCGGGTGCTCGGGGGGAGGGGCTGCCCCCCTCCGCACGGCTGTGGCTCCTTCCAGCCCCCCGTGGGGACCGGGAGCCGTCACCGAGGGAGACCGATGAAGGCCCCGGTGCTAGGAGGTGAGGGGACGGAGCGAGAGCAGCGCGTCCGCGACCCCCGGGGTCGGAGCTCTTCGGGGGCCCCGGCTTGGGGCAGGTCTGTGCGCCGTGGCCTTCGTGGCCTTCCTGCCACGGGAGGGTTGCTGCCGGCAGGAAAGGGTCGGGGCGGCCGCCGCCCCGAGGGAGCCTGCAGGGAGAAGGCCTCACCCCGGGCGCGGGGGGCGGTCTGGCGTGCGGCAAGGGTGAGGTGGTCCAAACGGCTGGGCGTCACCCGAACCTAAACCCCTGGCGCTCCAGGCAGCACGAGGGGCCGGGACCAGAGCGCCCAGCTGGCGAGGCGTCCGCTTCGTGTGGCCCGGGGACAGCACTGGTTGTAGAAACAGGGCTTACTTCAACCTGCCACCTGCCGGCCTGGGCCTGGAGTCCTTCCGGAAGCAGTTTCCGGGTGTCTCCGGTACCAGGGCCTGGGGACCCGGGGGACGGGGGTGACGTGGCTGCCCCTCTCCTTTCCATAGGGCACAAACAGGATCATTTTTGGGCATCAGCGTGAAGTTGGAATCCCAGCTCGGTCACTCCCAGAGCCGTGGTCTCGGACAAGCCACGCAGCTTCTGTGAGCCCGTCTCCCGGGCTGTCAGTGGGGAGAGCGGGTTTGCTAAGTGTAAGGCTCCGACCTGGGGCCTCATGTCATGGTTATGAACAGTGGTGATGAGCGCAGAGGGTCTTCCCCCCAACTCCTGCTCCAGAATCAGCTGGGCCCTTAGCACGTGGGAGCCAACACCCGTCCGTGGCATGAGGAGTTGCGTCTTGTCAGGGGCAAGTTCTGAGAAGGGCCTGGGTCTTCTCCTGGGAAGCACCTCTGATTCCGGCCTGTTGTAGGAGGCGCACGTCTGCCCCCAGGCTCCGTGGTGGCAAGAGGGTTTGCCCTTGGACTGGGTGTTGCCGGAGAGCCGGGCCGCTCTGTCTTTTGCTGGAGATCTCTGGGTGTCCGGTCGGCTTTGCTGCTCAGCATGGGTAATGCCCTGGCGGGTTGGCAGCATGGACATGGCCCTGGCGGGTTGGGCAGTGTGGACATGGCCCACATGGGCTTGGCAGTGTAGACATGGCCCGGGTGTGTTGGGCAGCGTGGATGTGGCCTGGGCAGGCTGGCAGCATGGACGTGGCCCTGGCGGGTTGGCAGTGTGGACATGGCCCGGGTGGGTTGGGCAGCATGGATGTGGCCTGGGTGGGCTTGGCAGCATGGACGAGGCCCATGTGGGGTTGGCAGCATGGACGTGGCCCAGGTGTGTTGGGCAGCGTGGATGTGGCCTGGGTGGGTTGGGCAACGTGGATGTGGCCTGGGCAGGCTTGGCAGCGTGGACGTGGCCCAGGGCGGGTTGGGCAGCTGTGCACTGATTGAGCTCTCTAGTCATGGGCCCTTGGGAGGGACTCGCTTCTTCCCAGGCAATCAAGGGCCACTGATGGGGGCCAGAGCTGCAGCTTTCTGGAGCTTTCTGTTTTCATCCACGAGGCTGTGGACCCCCACTTGCATCTTGGGCTGATAGCTGTTGCTGGGGAGGAACGGGCCACGTGGGGCTGGCTCTCTGGAGAAGGAATGTGGCATGCCTCGCTCAGAGTTCATGCGAAAGGGAGCCAGCGTGAGGAGGTAAGAAGTCGGGCACAGGGGGCCCTTGGTCCCCTCCTCACAAGCCTGAAGTGACGCCGGGAGAGGGAGGTGGGCCGAAGTGGGGTCCAGATGGCAGGAGGGGCCGGGCCAAGGACCCCCCAGCAGACAAGTGCCAGAAGCAGCCTTTGTGGGTTCCGACTGGTTCGGGGCTACCCCTGAACTGAACGAGGACTCTAGGTTTAAAAACCAAAGAGGTGGATTTATCTCCAGGCCTTAGACGCGGTGACAGGGCCGGGGTTAGAAGTGGTGCCCAGAACTCCCAGGGGTGTGGTCTGTCGGGACGGAGGCGGCCAGGCTTCGGGGAGGCCTTGGCATTCCGGGCTCCTGCAGAGCTGGCCCGAGGCACGCCGACCGCTGTGCTCTGTGCACTGGGACTGCAGGGCCCGGCCCGCCTCTCCCCTCCCCGAGCTGCGAGCCGTCGGCCCCAGCCTGCCGCTGGGCTGTCCAGCTGGCCGGTCCCTGGGGGCCTCCCCTCAGGGACCCTGGTGTGGGCTGTGACCAGCCGGGGGGCGGGGGGGGGGTGAAATGCTGCTACCACAAGGCAGCTACCCCCCTCCCCCATGTGTGCCCCCCCAGCTCACCTCCAGGGCGCAGCTGACCCTCCACCGCCCGCGCCTGCGCCTGCCTGACCGGCTTCCCCTGGGCCCCGGGCACAGAGTCCGTGGGCCGGTGTCCCCGCTGCCCTGCCTACCCGCACGAGGCTTCTGCTCTCGCCTCTAGATGCTCTTGCTCCTTCAGAACTCCTGCCCTCACGCCCCACCCCCCCGCAGGGCAGGCCGATGCCCTGGGGAGCCTGGTCTCCCAGCCACTTACTCTACAGAGGAAACAGTGTCCCCTGGGGCCAACTTGTCATGTGTCTTTGCCGGCCTCGCTGAGGTCAGGTGTCCACCTCAGCCTCCAGCCTGAGTGACTGAGCAGGTTCGTGGGTCCCCAGCTTGGGGAGCCCCTGTGTGCTGAGTGCAGAGCAGCGGCGGGGCCCCAGGCCCGGGGGCTGCTTTGGGTCGGGGTGCCTCGGGGCCCGCGTCTGGTTTCCTGCGTGTTGGCATTGCTGAGCGGGACAGAGCCCTCCGCGGATCCCCTGCGTCACGGCCCGCAGGGCACGGTCGCGGGAGGCCAGAGGGTCGGAGCCCAGATGCCTGCTTTGCACGGAGGTCACACCGAGGGTGTTGTCCCAGGGAGGGCATGAGCCGCGCTGAGAGCGTGGAAACGAGGCCCTGCGCCCACCCGGGTGGTGGTAATCTTACTCATGACCTCTGCACGCCCATGGATGAGTCAACGTTTGTGACCCCAGGGGAGACAGACTCAGCAGTACATGCCCCTCGGCGTGTCGTCACACCGTTTGTAAACGTGTGGGAGACCCCCTTCCCCCACCCCTGCTGCGTCCGGCGCTGGCCGTGTGGCTGCTGCGCGGGCTAATTGGAAAGCTGGGGACCCCCTTGCCTGCCCCCGACGGAGCAGGTGGGGCACCCATGCGGCCGCGGTCCAAAGACCCGCTTCAAAAAATAGAAGGTAGAGAAACACAAAATGAAAAGAAATCAGAGTAACCTCCATAGAGGAGCCGGGGCCTGGATGGAAATGTAAAATCAGAAGAGAGAGCTTTGCTTTTGCAGCAGTTATTTCATTTGTAAAGCACATTTGGGGGAGAAAATGAGTATGTATGAGAGAGTGAGGTTGTGAGGGGGCGTCGTGGTGAAACGCTGCTGTACTCGGCGCAGGCCAGCCCTTCATTCGGACCTGTTTTCCTTCGCTCTCTTTCAAAACCCCAAAGGCAGAGAGAGAAAAGAACCACCTATTCCTCTTTAAATAATGAAGGGGAGGGATTCTGAGGCCACGCTGTTCCCAGCGCTGCAGGGAGGAAGTTCTGGGCCTTTTCTTCTGCCGAGGAAAGTCTGGAGGAGGAGGCCAGGGTTCCACTGTGCCCCCGGGCCGCCCCCTCAAACACCCAGGAGTTTGGGTGCAGGCCAGGGCGCTGGAGGAGGCTGGGGGCCGGCCCTGTGCCCGGGCTCTGCCTCGATGGCTGTCCTCTGTCCTGGCCGGAGTCCTGGGAGGCGTGGGTGTGGTCACATCCCCTGTAGAGAAGTCCCCAGGTCGGGCTGGCGCTGCCCGGCTAAGAACCCAGGGCCCCTGGGCCCGTCTGCCTCCCGAGTTGAGGCCTTTCCTCGCCTGCTGCTGCTGCTGGGGAAGCTGTTTATCGTTCCCCAGAGAGACAGATCTGGGTTGCCAGGCCGGAGAGCCGCGTGCCCAACGCTGGGCGGCAGGGAGCAGTAGCGGGGGTGGGGAGGGCCCTGCAGGTGCAGCCTGGGTCCTGGTGAGGCGATGGAGGCCTGGCCACACTGCCCCGGGCGATGATGGGCAGGGTGGCTGTGGGGGTTACGGAGAGAACGAGACCCTCACTGCGAGGCTCCCTGCCCCCCAAGCCCGGCGCAGGCCCCTGCCCTTCCTCGGGGCGCCTCCCCCTCCTGCGCTGGCCGCAGGGCTGCCTACTGGCGGCGACTATGGGCTTGGCTTATCCACCGCTCTCGGTTTTTCCGTGCTTGCTGGGTCTCGTGACCCCACCGTGGCCCTGGGGTGGCTATAGGTCGTTCTGTTTGCAGGGGGGAGAGGGGGCGTGCCAGGGCCCCTCGGGGGAGGTGGTTCTGGGGCCGGAGCCCGGGGCCCCAGCAACTGCTGCCTCCCTGCTCCAGACCCCACCACAAGCCTCTGCTGGGGTTTGAGGGAGGGAACCTCCTAAAGCTTCTCCAGCCTGGTGCTAGAATTTTCTTCTTCATCCTGGAGGCCCGGCTTCCTCCCTGCATAGCCTGAGGCTGCATTTGGCTCTGTTAGCGGCAGTGAGTGTTACAGAAAGGCCGCTCTGCTTCCCTCTTGTTTCTGACTCGCTGTGCGACCAGCGTCAGGGCCCTTCAGCTCTCTGGGCCACTGGTTCTCTGAATCAGAAATGAGGGCAGGGCTCTGGCACTGACCGCCCCACCCTGTTCCAGAGCTTTCTGGCCCCACCAAATGTGCGTCTGTGAGGCTTCCCTGCGAAGGGCACACAGGCCACCGACCTCTAGCTCTGTCTTCGGGGCGACCTGCACCCAGGTGCTGCCGTCCAGGCGGCTGCGGCGGGTGCTGGGGCTGTTGAGGCGGCTCTGGGGGCGTTGGGGAGGCTCCCCGTGGATGGTCCCCGAGGGTTAACCTGACCAGAATGGGAGGGTCACGGGCAGGGGCCTTTCTGGGAATGAGGAGTCGGTCAGGAGCCGGGGCCGTGGGTGGAGTGGCCAGAAGGGAGCCGAGCAGCGAGCAGCCCCTGTCGGGTGGTGCAGGGGGCAGGGAGTCTGGGAAGGTGGCCGGGCCTGAGTCGCACTGGAGGCTGGAGGCAGGGGGCAGGCGTGGGGGGCAGGAGGCAGGGCATGGGGGCGACTTCACAGCTAGCTGTCAGGGCCCAGCCTCACCCCGGGATCTGCTGGGCTTCTGTCCTCAGAGTTGTGACGCAGACCTAGCATGGTGGTCGAGGGCTCGGGCTCTGGGTGTGAACTGCGACCTGGTGGAATCCGGGGTCGGGCCCTCAGGGGGTTTCCTGCGTGTGAAGCCTATTTCTCAGGCGTCAGGAGCGGGTCTCAGCCCTGCCTGCAGTGCGGCTCCTGGCACAGTCCGGGCGCCCTCGGCCTCAACATCGGCAGGACCGTGGGCCTGCGGGTCCCCCTCTGCGCCGGCTCTGGGACAGGTGAGCACTGTCCCCCCTTCTGATCAAACGGCACCTCCCCTTGGATGACAAGCCCCCAGGTCCCTGTCGGGTCTCTAGGGTGCGTCCGTCCGTCCGGGCTGTGAGAGGAAGCGGGGCGCTCCTTGGGGGGGAGGGGCCTCGGCTTCGGGACCCTTCTCGCCTCCCGGGACCCAGTTCTCCGGCTCGCTCGCGTCGGCAGGCTGTGGCCTGGGCCCAGCTGACTGGGTGCGGCCGGCCGGATGGGACAGGTGGGAGGGAGCAAAAAGCAGCCGTGGAGTCAGGCCAGGGGCCGAGCGTCCGGAAGGCCGGGGGCTGCGTGGTGACCAGGCAGAGTGAGGCTGTGAGCCCGGGGCGGCAGGGAGGGGCCGGCGGGGGCACAGCCGGGGGACCAAGGAGACGTAGGGACTTTCTCATGTGCCCGAGATGACGGGCTCGCCTTCAGGCCTTGCGACGGGGGATTCACGGCTGCGGGGCCTGCGGATGAGGCGCTCTCTGGGCTCTGCGCTGCGGCCCCCGGGCGGGAAGCGCTCCTGGGTGGGGAGCCCATGCGGGGGCCCCCGCCTGCCCTGTGTGGGGCACGTCGTCCCTCACGAGGCCGCGTCGCAAGGTACAAGAGCTGTATCTGCGCGGGACGCTGGCAGCGCTAAGTGAGCAACATGCAGACGGTGTGTGAAATAATATGCAAATTGGCATCTGTTACTTTTGAGTCAGGCTGTTGGGCATTTTCCTTAAGGGACAGGCATGACGCTGTGTCACGCCGGCAGGCAAGTGTCTGAAAGGTCACTGCCCCAGGGGCCAGGCCGGCTGGTGTCCACCCCAAGGGCTGCTGGGTGCCGGGCCGCCCGGCAGCACCCGTAGGAACTGTGGTCTGGTTCAGCCTGAACTTACAGGTGGAGGAGCCCAGCGGGCGGCCAGCTGGCCGGGCACAGCCCCTCGCTGCCAGGGGGGCCTGCCGGGCACAGCCCCTCGCTGCCAGGGGATCGTGAGGCCAGCACCTTGGACTCTGTGAGCCTCTTTCCCCATGTGGCTGTAGGGAGAGGTGCCCAGGGCCCGGCGGCCTCGTGGTGGGCACCCCTAGCTCCCGTGGTCGGTGAGGGGTGTCCTTCCTGCCACGGCATCTGCTTGGCTCACATCTTCACAGGGATTTGTGTGGAGCTTTCGTCCTTTTTAAGGAGATTCCTGGTTTTAACAAACTGGGCTTAGCCACCTTTTCTTTGCTGGCCTCCACTGGCCCGGGTGCTGCCTCACTCAGCCGGGGCCCAAAGAGGCCCACACGTGGCAGTGCCCGGAGCCACTGACCCAGGGATGTCGCCTTCCTCCCTGGAGCGTGCCACCCTGGGTCGGGCCACTGCTTTGGAGGGTGCTGTTGGAGCTCCTCTCTCGGGGGAGCTCGCCGGTGGCCCCTGGCCGGGGTGGAGCCCTTAAGCTGGACAGCCACGTTCCATGGGCCCAGCAGGCGTGCCGGCCGGGTCGCTGTGGCCCCTGCGGCTTCCGTGAGGGGGGGCCTCTCCGCAGCTAGCGGCAGGGGTGCGGCTGGAGGCCGGGCCCCAGGCCCCGTGGCAGGCCGTGCCCAGGCTCCCAGGCCAGCAGAGGTCCACGCCCTTCAGCACCGAGTGAGCCCCAGGGGGCGTCCTCAGTGACATGCGACACCTCCTGGAAGAGCTCAGGCTCCCAGTCGGATCTGGGGCCAAATCCTGACCGTGTACTAGTTAGCTGTGTGGCCTTGATCAGGGGTCTCTGTCTGGAAAGTGGGACTATATATAGTTCCTCTCGCTGAGGGTGGGGGTTGGGGGTTTGGCGTGGCTCAGACCTTGGCCCCGGGGTGGGGGCTCCTTGGCCCATGTGGGTCTCCAAAGCTTGGTTTTTCTTCCCAGAGCCCCGTGGCCATGAGCCCCTCAGGGTCCCGTGGCTCCGGCCCCCCTGCTCTGGGGCGCGGCGGTGCTGGGCCGGAAGGAAGGCCGTTTGACACAAGACGCACACCCACAGACCAGGTCCACGCCGCCTGCGGGCGAGGGGAAGTGAAATGGGTGGGGCCGAGCGCAGGCCCTGGTGGAGGCTGAGTCACGAGGGTCCTCGTGGGTAGACGGGGATGCGTATGATGCAGCCGCTCGGGGGGACACGCCGCTCTCGTGAAGCGGCGACTTCTCTGTCCATAAAAATGACCTCAGAGCCAGACTGAGCCTTATTCGGGAGCGAAGACAGGGCCAGACCGGGGACGCAAAGAGAGTGGCCTTTACTGAGGGCTTTCCTACATCGTGTCTCATTCGGTCCTCACAACAGCCCCTGTTGGACTGATGACTGATCTGAGGCTCAGAGAGGTCAGGTAACTTGCCCAGGGCCTCACAGCCAGGAAGGAGTGGAGTTGTGGTTTGAACCCACAAGCGTCCCCAAAGCCCAGCCCCTGCGTGGCCACCTCCCGGCCTGGCTCTTTCAGGACAAAGCTATCCTTGCTCCTGGAGGCCGTGCACCTGCCCTGCCCAGGGCCTCCGTGGGCAATTGGAGCTGGGGGAGGGGGTGCCTGGAGTTAGAAGCAGAGACCTGCTGACGCCCAGGAGCCCGGGAGGCTGCAGTCCAGGCTGGGCCAGGGGCCCCCACGGGGGATGTGTGTTCTTTCCCTGGGTTTCTGTCCCCGATCCTGGGCTTCCGGGCTGTGCACCGTGGGGGGGAGTCAGCCTAGGGCACCTCGGCCCCCGGACCTGCGGGTAGGGGTGACGTGGCTCTGCCCTCGCCTGCAGGGACGTGCCCGATGCTGACCTTGTGGGACCTGACACCTCCAGGCACACGTGCTCCAGAGCCCAAAGGCGGGGCCTGAGCCCCACCCCTGCCGCCACTGTGCAGCGCCCCCCCACGCCCGCCCCCCGCGTCCCCTTCATGAAGCCCCAGCTCGCGACCCTCTCTCCTCTGCCCGTCCTGCCCACGTCCGTCCCGGGAACCACCCACCCCTCATCGTGTGCTCCCCCACCCTCGGCCTCCAGCTGTGGCTGCTCAGGAGGCGGACAGGTGCCCGGGTCCTACAACCCTGGCCCAGCGGGGAGGGGGGCGGGGGCTGGCCCCACACACCGCAGGTCTGGGTTTGAATCCTGCCTCTGTCACTTACTGCCTGCGTGGCTTCCGGCGAGTTGCCTTAGTGCTTCTGTTCTTTTCCTCGGGGGCTGACCCCACCCCTCCCTCTGGGGCAACCGCGAGGACCTGAGGAGCGCGTGGCACACCCCGCGTGATGGTTTGGGTCCATGCGGAACACCAGCGGGGAGTGTGGGTGCAGAGGACGGGCCTGGACGACGGTGCGGAGGCTTGGCTTCTGGCCTCGGTTTTGTCGGCTGGCAAGTGGGAAAAGTGAGGTTGTGGCTAGAACAGCCCCTCTGGAGGGGAGGTAGAGGCCCAGGGAGAGAGCGAGGCGGCTGGGGCTCGGAGGGGAGGCCTAGCCCCCCCGACCCGGAGGTGAAAGCCTGCGAAGGCCTCGTGGCTGCGTGGATTTTGTCACTCGGGAAGCGGCTGAGAGTCGGGCCCTCTGGCCTCCCTGCGGCCTCCTCCCTGCAGGCCCGGCCTTGGCATGAGGCCTTGGCATGAGGCCTGCTCACTCCCGAGCTCTCCTAGCAGCAGGGGTTTAATTACTATAATGTAAGTGGCCGTGGCTTGAGGCCTTTTGGTGGAAGGAAACAGATTTGTCTTCTCACTGGGAGAACAGAAATCGATGGGAAGGAAAGGACATGTACCTTCCGTGACTGCTGATGGGCGGCTTCCTGCATGGGGGCAGGACACGCCGTGTGTGGTTCAAGGACCCTTGGTACTGGGCTTTTGCCTTCCCTGGCGTGACTCAGCTAGGCTGCCTCTGTTTCCCCCGTGGTCCCGGAAACAGATCAGCCTACCACACAAGCGCCTACTGTGTGCCTCACACTGCCCTGGGGACATTCGCAGCTGAGGAGGCGCCCCGGCAGGAAAACAGATCCCCTGTTCGCTCTACAAACGCAGTGGGGCGTCTCTTGTGTGCACTGCAGGCAGAGCGGGGGCCGCAGGAGAGAGATCCCGGCCTCCGGGGTCTACGCTGCGGAAGGTAAAGTGGCGGTTGGCTGTACGAATTACCCACGTGCTCTGTTAGGTGCTGTTAGGTGCTCTGAAGAAGCACAGGCTGGTGGGGGGGGGCAGGGAGGGCCTCCCAGAGGTGACGTGTGATGGGGGTTCCTCGGGAGAACGAGGTGCGGGACAGAGGCCGGGTCGGGGGTGCGCCCGAGGCGTGGTGGGTGTGCCCGCAGAGACAGAATCCGAGCCACGTCTGGACCCCGTAGTGGGCAGGAGCCTATTAGAGGAGGTGACATTAATGCGAATGCTTTTTATTTAACCGAATGCAGTAAAAATGTTACCACTTCAACACACAACGGACGGAAGGAAGTACTGAGATAGGTATGTTCTCATTTTCTTCAAGTCAGTGGAGTCCGGCCTGCCTCTTATAGGCAGACACATATCTTCTGTGGAAATACCCGATCTGCATTTAGAGTTCAAAATTTACAGTTAAAAAAGTAGACTTGCACACCCAATTTGTTGCAAATATATCTACAAGTTTTCCAATAAATGAACAAACCATCAATTTTCCATGTAAATTATTGGAAATGAAATACAATTAAAAATCCTGTTGTGCTCACCACGTTGTAGGGCTCAGTGGGCTCGTGGCTGGTGGCCATCGTGTAGGAACCGGCTCTTCCCCCGGGTGAGATGGGGTCTCTGAGAGACATCACGGCACTTTAACAGGATCTCTCTGGCCACAGAGCTGGGGACAGGCCAGGGGGTGGGGAAAAGGGGCCACATGAGGGTCATGGTGCTTTATGGGGGCAGGACCAGCGGGAGATGAGGTTGGATCCGTGGAACACTGGGGATTGGATGTGGGGTGTGGTGGTGCTGGGGAGGGGTGGGGGGCAGAGGGGAGTCAGGAGAGGAGGGGTGGGGGGTGGGAGGGGTCAGGAGAGGAGGGGCGGGGGGGGTAGAGGGGTCAGGAGAGGAGGGGTGGGGGGTGGAGGGGGTCGGGGAGAGGAGGGGGCGGGGGTAGGGGAGTCAGGAGAGGAGGGCGGGGTAGAAGGGTCAGGAGAGGAGGGGGGCGGGGGTAAGGGGGTCAGGAGGAGAAGGCCGGGGGTAGAGGGTCAGGAGAGGAGGGGCGGGGGAGTAGAGGGGTCAGGACAGGAGGGCCGGGGGTAGAGGGTCAGGAGAGGAGGGCGGGGGGTAGGGGGTCAGGACAGGAGGGCGGGGGTAGAGGGGGTCAGGAGAGGAGGGGCGGGGTAGAGGGGTCAGGACAGGAGGGCGGGGGGTGGGGGTCCAGGACAGGAGGGCGGGGGGTAGAGGGGTCGGGGAGAGGAGGGGCGAGGGGGGTAGAGGGGGTCAGGAGAGGAGGGCGGGGGGTAGAGGGGAGTCAGGAGAGGAGGGGCGGGGGGTAGAGGGGGTCAGGAGAGGAGGGGCGGGGGGTAGAGGGGGTCAGGAGAGGAGGGGCGGGGGGTAGAGGGGGTCAGGAGAGGAGGGGGAGGGGATGTAGGGGAGTCACACAAATGTGAGGAGACTGGGGGGAAGCTGTTTGGGGGGAAGATGGAATCTGGGGCTGGACTGAGGCTTGAGGGGTGGCAGGGGGTGGCGCGGTCCCCAGAGGTGCTGGGAGGTCTGAGGACATGCCTGGGCCCGGAAGGCTCTGTGGGGGCCCTTGCGCCATGGTGGGTGGATGGCTCCCCGCCGTTCCTCCCAGAGGACGATTCGTGGTGCCGCTGGCCATGTTTAAAAACCTTCATGTCAGTTCTCTGTTCCTCCAGCACCGCGACACCACGATCCCGGAGGCCACGGGAGGCTGCTGGGGTCTTTCTGGGTCAGAGCCATGTTTCAAGGTCAGGTGTCCCTGCTCTAGGCTGACCCCAGAGCAGTTTGATGAATAAAAAGGGTCCTGGATGGTGGAAAGCCCCCCGGCATGGCCGAGAAGATCTGCATCTAATTTTCCTGAGGGTCACCTGCCCAGGGTGCAGGGCAGGGTTAGGGAGAGGCTCACGCTGGGGCCTGGGTAGCTGAGCGCCCAGGGCTCTCTGGGGCCATGCAGGCGGCCGCCACACCTGTGCCCTCGCGGCTACGGAGGGTCCGGACGAGGTCCCCACGCCGCTCCCGAGGCCTCCCCCGTCGGCCTGCGCGTGCTGGGGCCTGGGCCTGGGGCTGGAAGGTGCGGGTCCTGGCACCCTGCTCTGGCAGCCTGGGCGGCTTGACCCTTGCTGGCCGAGGGGCTTGGCGATCTAACGTGTGGGTCTGTTTGTCCGTGTGGCGAGGGTGGTGGCGCCTGTGTTGCCGTTTGGGGAGGCGGTGTGGACGCAGGACCTGAGCTGTGGCGGCACACTCAGGACAAGCTGGCTCTGGGCACCTGCCCCTCTCCCTCCTTGCAGGGCGGCCCGTTTGTTCCCCAGTGAATGGGGGGAGTGAGTAGTGTCCCCCCCCCCGTGACACCTGGGACCCAACCCCGTGCCCCCAGGTCAGGGCCTCTCAACTGCGGTGTGGTGATCGCGCTCCCCAGTGGTGCTCCGGGCGGTGTCTGCTGACTTGTGGTTGTCGCGAGTCCCGTGGGGGAGGGGTGTTACACCTCGAGGGGCGGGGGCTGGTAGACACCCCGCCACATGCCACACTGTCCCCCCAACAAAGACTCGCCCGGCCCCAGATGTCCCAGAGGCTGGGAGAGCCTGCTTTGGGGGACTCGCCCTCCCGGGCCCTCAGGTGAGAACTGGATGCTCTGTGGGACCCGCCCCGCCCCGCCCCTCCCCCTCTGCTCAGGTGCGGGTGTGGTGGCCACGGGCTCTGGGGGTGGGAATTCCTCCCCCGCCCCCCCAACACCTGCTTGTTCGGTGGGCGTTTCCTCGTTCCTAGCGTCTCACCGGCGCGCGGGTCAGGCGTGGTGTCTCTGCAGCCACCAGGGCCAGGGGCTGCTCTGTCCCCAGAGGCCACGGACTGTAGCCCTTCTGCCCCAGGCCTGAATGACACCCTGTGGGAGGGAGAGCCCAGGGCGCCCCTGCTCCTGTGAGGGTGTCCTCCCAGAGCTGCCCATCTGCCTCGTGTTTCGTGTCTCCTTGAACAGGTGGGGCTAGTCTCCATCTGGAGGACATAGAATTTGCTGGAAAAACGCAGGGCTATTTCTGCGCTGCGCGAGCGGAAGACAGGGCTGGGTGAGCAGATCTCGCAGGGGCTGGGGCTCAGGGCGCCGGCCTGGGCCGTGAGGATCCTCCCTGAGGCGAACGGGCTGGGACTTGACGGGAGGGGCGGGGCTCGCACTTGGGGAGGGTCTGCACCAACGTGGCGAGGGTCTAAGGACCTCTACCGGGCAGTCTGTCACTGATGCCCGCTCTGGGCTGGGCCCTGGCCTCGGAGGGGACACAGAGGCAGGCCGTACGCGGTCTCGGGTGGGAGGGGGACCGTATGTGGTCTGGGGTGGTCAGGCCAAACCAGGAGAGGCACCTGTGGTGCCCGTGACTCTTCGTGTCTGGGGGCTTCTCAGAGGAGGTGAGGCTCGCGCTGGGCTGCGAAGGACGGTAAGGCTTTGTGGGGCAACGGGGAAGGACATTCCATAATTTTTAAAAAATGTTTTATTTATTTCTGAAAGAGAGAGAGAGAGGGACAGTGTGAGCTGGGGAGGATTAGAGAGAGAGGGAGACAGAATCTGAAGCAGCTCCAGGCTCTGAGCTGGGGGGCTCGAACCCATGAACCGTGAGATCATGACCTGAGCTGAAGTCGGACGCTTAACTGACTGAGCCACCCAGGCGCCCCAAGGACATTCCAAACTGGAGGGACAGGCTGGCTGAGACTTCCAGGTGTTCTCAGGGAGGGATGGAGGGTGTGGGTTTTCCCCACGGGGCTTTGCCCAGCAGGCACCTGGGTCTAAAGGCACAGAGAGGGAGGGAAGGCATGTGAGCGGCACAGCAGTGTGGCCGGGCCGCAACAGGACGTATGAAGGTCGGCGCCGGGAGGAGGTCAGGGCTGGGCCAGGCTACGGTGGGGGCGCTTCCGCCCTGGGTACCCAGGCTGTGTGTGCGGGTTGCTGCCGTCTGGTCCCCTCCTGGCTCCGCTCAGAGCCCGCCGGCCCAGAGGGCAGCCGCTGGTCGCCAGCCACCCGGTGCCAGCCCCTCGGGAGATGAGATGCAAGGTGTGTTGGAGCCGGCACGGACGTGGGGTCGGGTCGCGGCCCTGGTGCAGGTGGGCTGTTCTTAGAGAGAGAGAGAGAGAGGGCACAAGTGAGCGAGGGGCGGGGGCGGGGCTCACCTGACTTGGGGCTCGAACTCACAAACGGTGACCTGATCACGACCTGAATCGAAGTCACATGGTTAACGCGTGAGCCCCCCAGGCGCCCAGGACTATGTTCCCTTTAAAAGAGACACAGGTGGGAAGTGGCTGGGTGTGGAGTTTTGCCAGGGATGTGGCTCCGAGGGGCTCGAGGGCCCCAGGAGGGTGTCTGGCGTCTCCCGCCGGCGTGGCTCCCGTGAGGGGCCCTTCCCTGGGCGTCCGCTCTGCAGCACACCGCCTCGCTGCCAGCCAGCCCAGGGCGCCAGCGGGGTCGGCGCGGCCAGCCCGGCCTGGGTCCAGCGAGAGCCCCGGCTGACACCCACGCTGGCTCTGCCCCTTTCTGTCATGTGACCTGGAGAGACTTGTGGGTCCTCCGCAGGGCGGCGCGGGTGTCAGGTGCATCCCCAGGGTGGGGGGGTCCGTCGCTCCACAGTGCCCGGCCTGGGCAGACCTGGCCCCCCTCGGGCTCCGCCCCTTCTTACCAGGACGGCTCTGTGCCTCAGTGTCCACTCCCACCCCCTCCCCCCCGCCACGGTGTGTGGGGGGTGCCGAGCACGGGGTTGGGTCTGGGGGCTGCGGTGACTTCTGCCTCACGGCGCGGTGCTTGGTCGGGTGGATAACACAGAGCCCCGGGGACACACAGAGCGCCTGATGCACGCATCCCTCCTACTGTGTGTACGGTGGGCGGGTGGGGCAGAATCTCGCCCAGGGGTGGCCTGCAGACAGCCGGCCGCTGCCGGCGCCTGTGGCTGGGCAGGGGGAGGCGCTGCTTCTCAGGGCTGCGCTTTCTCTCCGCTCAGCTCCTTGCACCCCTGCCCAGAAACGCGACCCAGCCCCGTGGAGAGGGGCTGCAGCCATATGTGAGCGCAGTGAGGGTCGGGGGAGCCGTGCAGGCAGCAGGGGCATCTGTCTGCAGAGAAGGCAGAAAATGGGGACTCCTGGGGGGCTCGGGTCATGGTCTCACGGCTCGTGGGTTCGAGCCCCGCGTCGGGCTCTGTGCTGACAGCTCAGAGCCTGGAGCTGCTTCAGATCCTGTGTCTCCCTCTCTCTCTGCCCCTCCCCTGCTTGTGCTCTGTCTCTCTCTGTTTCTCTGTCTCTCTCTCTCAAAAATAAATAAACGTTAAAAATTTTTAAAAAAATGCTAAGTCAGAGTCAGTCTGCCTTTTATTGTTACCACATTCCATCTCCTGTAAATCAGGTCGGTGATAAAATGCTCCTGGAATTCTCCCTCCTCCTGCTCTGCCGAGCCGGGTGGGGGTCGCCCAGGAGGCGGCAGAGGTGAGGCCGTCACGCAGCACCCCTGCGGCCTGGAGCCCCCGCAGGGAGGAGGGGTGCGGGTGGCCGCACAGGCCCCGTCCAGGCCCTCGGACGCACAAGGAGGGCATGATGGGGATGGAAGTGAGCACTTCCAGACTTTTATTCCCGTGACTTAAACAGCGTCGTGGGAGGGCCCCGGGGGAGGGTTGTGGGGGCGGCTCTCTCCGCGGACATCCGGGGGCCGGCCTGGCGCTGGGGCCTGGATGGTGTGCGTGGCCTGAACCTTGCCGTCTGTTCTGGAGCCCGACTCCTGGGTCCTGCTGTGCCTGAGTCACACACGTGTCAGTCACGGTGGCCTCAGTGCACCGGTGTGAGGGCCTGGGGGTGACACCCCCTCTTCTGGGTCTGCTCGCAGTGCAGGTGCATCTGGTGCCATCTGGGGGCAGCGGGTGGTGGGCATGTGGCCGTCCCAGGCTCTTGGGGCTGCGCCGCGGGACTGCCCTCAGACCGCAGGCCCTTCCCAGAAGCTGGCGGCCGCGGCCGTGTGGGCAGGGCGTGGAGGGGTGGGTGGGGTGTGGGGCAAGCAGGCTCCATGGGGGGCTCCCCTGAACCATTGGCACTTAGTGCCTGAAGGGCTGTGTCCCAGCTCGATGGGGAGGGTGCGTCGATTGATTGGTGACGTCTGTCCTGCGAAGGAAGGCGGACGGGTGGGGAGGGATGTGCCCCCTACCCTGGCACAGTGGGAACAGAGTGGGGGCGCCCACGTTTGGTCCTGGTGAGCTGCGGCCCCCTGCCCAGGGCCAGCCTCCCGATGCAAGCACAGGCTGGGACCCTCTCGTTGCCCGATCACAGCCCAGGACCCAAGATGACCTAAAAATAGTCCCATCTGCCCGCTCCGCCTTCTCTGCTCCCGACTGCTCTCTGGTCGAGCGAGGGCACGCCTGGCACGGGCCCCTTCCTACCTGGGCCAAGGTGTTGACAGAGTGGCGGTCCCTGAGACCCAAGGGAAACCCCGTCCCCGACTTAACATTCCGGGGTTTTGTGTTGGATGATGAAAGGGCAGGAGATCTCTCCTCGTGATTCTTACCCTCCATTCAAGATAGCAAAATTGCTATATAGACTCTAAAGGCCTCACAAGAGCCATAATTTTAATATGCATAAATTATGCAAATCTGTGCGGCACCTGATTTGCATCGGGGGGCCTGGAGGAGCGTGGGGGGGGCGCGGGGTGAGGGGCTCTCTCCGCGCCTTCCCTGCCGACCTGTCACCTCTCATGTGGAGGCCTCCCGGGCCCCCAGCCGCCCCTCACGCATTCACAGCTTTCCCTGAGAGTCCCCGGGGGACACGCGTCTCTGCGCTGCCGCGTCCGCTGTCTGTTGTCCTAGGCTTTCCTGGGGCGCGGCGGGCCGGGAGGCCGAGCGCCCCTGCCCCTGGGGACCTCCGGGCATCACCTTCCCGGGTCTCCGCCTCTGGCCGTGGAGCGGGTGCCGCCATCTGTTCTTCGGTCCCTGGGCTCTTGCCCGTCCCAGGGCAGCAGAGGTGCTGGGGCTCAAGGGCAGCCCCTGGCAAAGGGGGTCTGCACGGCGGCCGCGGCGCGAGCCCCGCCGGGGAGTGGGCATCTAGCTCCCGCACGGCTGAGCCCACCGTCGGGGCCGCGGACGGGCTGCCGTTCAGCTCTGTGCCCACCTCACGGTAGGGCTAGAGCTCCCGCTTGGCATGGCCACCGTGGACCCGGCATGGGGCCCTCCGCCCCAGTTACCGACCCCCACCCCCCCGGAGCCGCGGGCCCTGTGTCTCCCTCTGCACGCGCCGTAGCTCTTCAAGCTGCATAGACGGTGAGCACAGGCAGGTCCCCTGCCCACGATGACCAGGCAGGGTTGGGTGGGCTTTCCTGCCCCTGCTGACACCAGGCCCCTCCCTTGAGGGTCTCATGGTGACAGGCGTGAGCACATGGTGGGTGACGTGTGCAGGCAGACAGGTTTGTACCAGGCACAGAGCAGCACAGACACGATGTCTCGGAGGCCCAGAGAAGGTCACGGAGGCGGGCCCTGAACCGCAGGGAAAACAGACGCTGTGCGGCACCTGGGAAGAAGCCAGCACAGCGGGCGGGTGGCCTGGGGAGGACATGGGGGGCTTTCAGGCAGGCAGGGTGACTCCGGATGTCAGCTCCAGCCCACCCCGTGCGGGGGAGGGGGGCAGTACTGGGTGGGGTGGAGCTGGCTTCCTGTCACCGGCCCTGTGCAGGGGGTTGGGCCAGGCAAGTGTGGGGTGTGACCCCCGGGGCTCCTCTGCTGGGGTCATAGGGTCAGCGGGTGCACTGGCCTCCCCAGCCTGGCCTGGCGCCCCTGAGAGCACGGGCTCTGCCTGCAGGGGGCCCCACGTGTTCCTACACCTACACCCAGGGGTGGGGGATCTGGGGTTCAGAAAGGGGAGTGATGTGCCCAAGACACACAGCCAGTGAAGACGCAGACTGACCCCTGGCTTCTGGCCTCAGCCCTCCAGTCCCTCCCTCACTGGCTGGCTCCCCGTCTCCTCCTCCACACCTGCGTCCCTCCCTCCTCCACACCTGCGTCCCTCCCTCCTCCACACCTGCGTCCCTCCCTCCTCCACACCTGCGTCCCTCCTCCACACCTGCGTCCCCTCCTCCACACCTGCGTCCCTCCCCTCCACACCTGCGTCCTCCCTCCACACCTGCCTTCCTCCTCCTCCTCCACACCTGGTCCCTCCTCCACACCTGCGTCCCCTCCACACACCTGGTCCCTCCTCCACACCTGCCTTCCTCCTCCACACCTCGTCCCTCCTCCACACCTGCCTTCCTCCCTCCTCCACACCTGCCTCCCTGCCTCCTCCACACCTGCCTCCCTGCCTCCGTTGCTATAGGCTGTGTGACTTTAGGCAAGTACTTAACTTCTCTGAGTATCAGTTTCCTTAATAATTGGGGGTAATAATAGGGCGAGTCCCAAATGGCCACGTTTAGTAATCGCCTGGGGATCTTTCAAGTGCTGATACTTCCAGCTCCTGCCCTGTTTACTGGTTGGGGGCCAACCTGGGTGTCAGGGCTTTTAGACGCCCCCCCAGCACTGATGTCGGCTGCTGGCACAGGTGTGTGGGGCTGCGGGGGCGACGCAGACCCTGGGGGTTTTTGTCCCCACCCCGCCTCTCATTCTGCTTGGCGTGGGGTCTGGGGGCAGAGGAAGGGTCTGCCCACGGCCTTCCCAGGGTGCCTTAGCTGGGTGTCCCCACGAGTCTCCCGGTGGCTTTGGGGACGGACCGCTGGTCCCCGCATGGCCTCCGGGAGCCTGCGGTGTACACCGTCCGGCACCGTGCAGGGTGGCGGCCAGGGACGCGGTGGGGGAGGAGCCGGAGGGGCCAGCGACCCCAGGGGCTCTGCCCGCTCAGGCAGCTGCTCGCCCGCTTCCCTTGAGGGACAAAGGCTTTAGCACTGGGGCCCCTGGGGGGAGGGAGTGAGAAGGGGCTCCTTGTGGCCCTCCCCGTGACGTCACACACCACGTCCCGCTTTCTGCCCCGACCACAGACCCCACCTGGACACATGCCTTCGGTCTGCTTCTTCCCACCACCCCCACAACAGCGAATCTTTTAATAGCAAGGCCTTTTGGATCTCTAACCGATCCGTCACCAAATCCTATCCAAAGTGCACTCGGTATAGATGCTTTTAATAAAATATATTACCTTTAAGCCAGTGTAAACCTGCGGGGTTTGTGCACTTCTTTGAGAGCATCTCTACAAATTTTACGATATTGAAATCACCACCCAGTGACCTTTTGGGAAATACTAGATAAATTACAAGAGACCAACGGACAAACAGGGAAATACCGCCTCTCGGGCTGGCTCCCGGGCGCCTTCCCGCAGGCGCAGGAGGCCCGGCTGAGAGGCGGGTCCGGACCTGGCCGTCCACACGGCGTGGTCTGCTCTCCACCACCCAAAACACCCCCGCGAGCGGCCAGGCCCCACCGGGCTCTCGGGTGGCCAGGACCCCTGAGGAAGGGCTCTGACACGCAGCCATGTGTCCGCCCCGGCCTCGTGGCAGGGGCCCCGGCCTTGCCAGGGGACAGCTCAGCCCGGATGGGCCCGTGACCCTCCACGGAGCGTTCTTGGGGTCTGGGCCAGCGCTCGGTCGCCCGCGTGTGGACCACCCACTTTGTGTGCAGGTCGGCGCTGGGCACCGGCCTCCCTCACGGTGGGCGGTAGGGGGGTACACGCCAGACTAACACCCTGTTCATATGTGGTGGAGTAGGGGACACGGAATGTGGACGGGACATGGTCTATAACCACATGGCAGAGCCCCCAAGGGGTCTCCTTTCAGTCGTGGGGGCGGCTTCTGATCCGGCGCCCACTCGCCGAGCCGGGGCGGTGCCGGTGGGGCCGTCTCGTGGACCAGTGGACTCAGTAACCGGCGTGGCCGCTTGGCCATCGCCTTCTGTGACCGAGGTCTGGGCCTCTCCGCTGTGTCCCCGCAGAGATGCCGCCTCTGTGGCCAGGGACCCCGCCCCCGTTACACAGGGGCCGGTGGGGAGGAGGGGGTGCTGATGGTGCTGCTGTAGGTGAGGAGCCTCATTGCTCCTGGCTGCCCGGGGGCTCACTCGCTTCTTCTTCTTTTTTTTTTTTTAATGTTTTTTATTTATTTCTAGGAGAGAGAGAGAGACAGCGTGGGCAGGGGAGGGTCAGAGAGAGAGGGAGTCACAGACTGAAACAGGCCCCAGGCTCTGAGCTGGCTGTCAGCACAGAGCCCGACGCGGGGCTTGAACCCACAAACCGCGAGATCATGACCTAAGCGAAAGTCGGACGCTCAACCGACGAAGCCACCCAGGCGCCCCTCACTCGCTTCTTAATGGGAAATTAGTTCCACGAACATCAGTGGAGCTTTTCTCACAGGCCAGGCGCTGTGCTCGGTGCTGGGGGTTGGGGTGAGGCGGAAAGATGACAGAGCTCTGGTTCCTGCACTCAGAGAGCACACAGCCCCCTCCGTGGACACTTCGTGTGCTCAGATGGTCTCCCGGGAGGCCAGCAGGGCCCTGGGGAGGGGGCACAGAAGAGGAGGCCGCTTGGGAGGGTCGGGCAGTGGGGGCCGCGGGCCCACACTCGCTCCTGGAGGCTGAGGAGGGACCGTGCTGGGCCGGGAGGGGAAGGTCCGTGGCGTGAGTGAGCAGGGGCCAGACTGGGCAGCTGCCGTGCGCAGGGGACCCAGCTTTCTCCTGCAGGACTCGGGAGCCATGGCGGGATTTGGGGCGAGGGGCGGCATTTTAGCGTTTGCTGTGAAGTGAACAACGTGGAGTGTTCGTGCTCACGGAAGGAGCACACGGGTCTCTGGAGCTGGATTCCACGTTCGTACCCAGCAGCTGGGGGACCTTGGCCGGGTCCTGGCTAGTAAGACAGGCCAGCTGCAGCGAGGACATTCTCCAGACCCGTGACCCTTTGTTCCGAACGTGTCCGTCCACCTCGGGCCACCTGGCCCACGTCTCCTGGCTGTCCCACCATGCTCCCAGCTGGTGGCAGCTGGACGGAGCAGGGTGACTTCCCCCTGACCCCTGGGGCTCGCCTCGCCTGGCTTTTTCCAGCCCTGCAGGGACGCCCACTGCAGCCTGGGCCCAGCTGCGCTTCCTCTTCCTCAGGGGGACAGCTCCCTCCCCCGGGCCCTGACCCCCCACCCCCGCCCCAAGTGACACAACATTGGACGGCTGCTGGAAGCCAGGGACGCCCGCACGGTGACCTCAGTGCCTCTGGATAGCGCCGTCCTCTCCCCGTGCTGACCCCGCTGGGTGCCGGGGCCCAGCCCGCAGAGCACCGAGCAGGGAGGACGGCTGTGGGCCGAGGCCGGTTCCCCTCCGCCAGCGTCATCCCGTCTGCTGCCTGTCAGCCTCGCGCTGGCCCCACGGCACCTCCGGGGCCAGGAGCCGGGGAGGGGGGGGTGCTGGGGTCTCTGCTCACAGCTGTTATACTTAGCGCTGGAAGGATGGGTCTAAACAAGTGAGTTTCCGTTCAGTCAGTGGGATAAGGAAAGTAAAGGCGGCTCAGGATCCCCCGCCCCGCCCCCGCCCCCACCCCTGGACCCCCGCCCCCCTGCCCCTGGATCCCCACTCTGCCCCCCACCCCGGCCCCACCCTCACTCCCCCGCCCCCACCCCTCTGCCCTGGAGCCCCGCCCTGCCCCCCACCACACACCTGCCCCTTCACCCCCCACCCTGCCTCCACGCCCGCCCCCACCCCTGCCCCAGCCCCACCCTAAGTGCGCTTTGCCACCGGGATACTTAGACCTGTGATGGAGTAGTTTAGCTTGATTCTCCCTCCTTGGGAATTCGGCGTGATATTTCATTCATTCATTCGTTCATTCATTCATCCATCAAGTACTTGTTGAGTACCTACTCTTACGTGCCAGGCCCTGTGTGAGGAAATAGGGACAGATTGACAAATGGGACCCAGACCCTGCACAGAAGAGTCTGGAGTCTGGGGTGGCCACCCTGGGAGCCCCGGGGCTGTGGGGTCTGGGGAGCTTGTTCAGACCAGAGACCTTGAGCTGATGGTCGTCGCCTCTGTGCTTGGGAAACGGAAATGGACACGGTGCAGGGGGAGGCCATGCAGGTAAGGTGGGCAAGAGGGGCGGGGGCGGGGGCACATGGCAGGGAGGAGGCAGCAAGCGCCCCGAGAGGCGCCCCGCTCAGCCCCCCAGCCGCGCGGGGGCCCCACCCCGCCCCTGCGGGCTCGGCTGCACACTGCTGACTTCCTGCTTGTTCCTCAGTCTCCCACCCGTCAAACGGGGCCCGGGCTGGCGAGGACCTTGGGGACGGCTCCGGACGAGCGTCCATGCCCAGTGCAGCGTAGACACGGGCAGGGGCTCCTTGAGCGGAGGGCGCGTCCCCGTCCCCGCGAGACGACTCCTCGAGGGGCTGTGGGAGGCCCGACACCGAAAGCAGGGGCTCTGGTGTCCAGACTCAGGCCTGGCTGCACTTCCTTGTAGAGTTTGAATCTGGGGACAGTCCCGGGAAGAGCGCCCTGCGGGGACCACGGGGCGTCCGCTCAGAGCAGCTCTGAGGTGAACCCTCGCGGGCGGGTGAGCTCCTGCCATGAGGTCGGGGCCGCGTCAAGTCCTTGCAGGAAGGACGTGGATGCGATAAATACCCAGAGGGGCTGAGACGCCCGACTCCCCGAGGTGCGGGCAGGGACCCTGGCTCGGCACCGCTGGGCGGG
>JAESUZ010000926.1:0-85314 GCA_017311185.1 Proteles cristata cristata
AATTTTCTCCACTTCAAAATTATTTTTAGGGACGCCTGGGTGGCTCAGTCAGTTGAGCATCCGACTTCAGCTCAGGTCATGATCTCATGGTTCGTGGGTTTGGGCCCTGCATCAGGCTCTGTGCTGACAGCCAGATTCGACCCTGGAGTCTGTTTCGGATTCTGTATCTCCCTCTCTCTCTGACCCTGCCCTGCTCACGCTGTCTCTCTCTCTCTCAGAAATAAATTTAAAAAAAACATTAAAATTATTTTAAAAATCTCTCATCTTTATCTTATGTCTTCTCTTTTTCTTTGTTTACATTTTTGTTATATCTCAAATTTATTTTTGTTTATAGTGCAAAATAAGGAGTCTAGCTTTACATTTTTCTGATAACTACCTAGTTTTGAATAATCTGTCTTTTCTGCATTTATTCATTTATTTTCAAATTTTGTGTATTCATTGATTTGTCTTTTTAAATTTTTTTAAATTTAAATTTTAGTTAACATCTAGTGCAGTATTAGTTTCAGGAGTAGAATTCAGTGGTTCATCACTTACACACAATATCCAGTGCTCATTACAAGTGCCTTCCTTAATACCTATCCCCAATCTAGCTCTTCTCCTATCCACTTTCCTCCATCAACTCTCAGGTTGCTCTCTATTGTTAAGAGTCTCTTGTGGTTTGTTTCCCTCTGCCCCCATTTTTTTCCTTTCCCATATGTTCATTTGTTTTTGTTACCTAAATTCCACATATGAGTGAAATCATATGGTATTTGTCTTTCTCTGACTGACTTATTTTGCTTAGCATAACACATTGTAGCTCCATCCATATTGTTGCAAATGGCAAGATTTCATTTTTTTCAATGTTTATTTCTTTATTTTGAAAGAGAGAGAGAGAGAGAGCGAGCAGGGGAAGGCCTGAGAGAGAGGGAGAGGGAAAATCCCAACCAGGCTCCATGCTGTCAGTGCAGAGCCCAAAGCAAGGCTCAGTCTCATGAACCGTGAGATCATGACCTGAGCCGAAATCAACAGTCAGATGCTTAACCAACTGAGTCACCCAGATGCCCCAAGATTTCATTTTATTTGATGGCTGAGTAATATTCCATTGCACATCTAGTTTTAGACTATTTATTCTGTTCCACTAACTATTCTTGCTAAAGGCAGAATTTACAAAGTTTTTATTATTTAGTATGCTACACAAAATGATAAGTAGGTATTGTACAGGTGTTGCTGCGGCAAGAATGTCAGAATGAGCAGATTGTACAATAATGTGCTGTTATAGGAACTAGTGACATATGAAGATGTGGCTGTGGACTTCACCCAGGAAGAGTGGCAGCACCTGGACCCTGCTCAGAAGATCCTACACAGAGATGTGATGCTGGAGATCTACAGCCATCTGATCTCTGTGGGTAAGGGCAAATTCTCTGTGTAACAATGAATCAAATCCTCCTCATTCTTCAAACTGTCAAGACCATGATCTTCATGACTTTCCATTAATAGGGTCTTTTCTTTTATAGTTTGTTTTTTTATGTTTATTTTTTTTTGTTACATCTGGAATTTATTTGTGTGAGTTAAGGATTCATCTGTCCTGGGAGGCCCCTAAGACTGCTTCTTCTCTTTATGAATTTCTGAACTGCCAAGGCCAAGACCATTATAATTTTCCCTTAACAGGGTGCTCAGGTATAAATCCAGGTATAATCTTCAAGTTGGAACATGAAGAGGACCCGTGGATCATGAAGAGTGAGTTGTCGAGGTGGATCCACTCAGGTAAGTGAGAATTGGGTAGATGGCTGAGAGGGCATTTTCTTCTTCTCTGACATCAATGACCTCTTTTATTCTTTAAAATTCACCAGGTCTTCTTTATAACATCCATCCTACATGAGCACCTTCTTAACACTTCTGTTCATTGCTGTTTTCTTTTTGGTTTCTATTTGATTTTACCTTTTTCTTCTACTTTCAGACAGGGAGAAAAGCCTTGACTCTTCCCAGCAGATCATTTCTGAAGAACTTTCGTTTCAAAAGGAGATATTGGAAAAAGCCCCAAAGGATAATTCTTTGTACTACCTTTTAAAAGTCTGGCATATTGATGGTCAGACAGAAGGATATCAAGGAAATCAAGACAGAGTTTTGAAGCAAGTCACAGTCACTAACCATGAAGCATTGACCAAGGAGAAAGGCCCCAAATGTAACACACTTGGAAACAGTTTTGGTGGGTGCGTAGACCTTGATCCTTCACTTAAAAAACTCCATAATTTTGATTTATGTGAAAAGAACTTGGAATCTAATTTAGACTCATTGATATGCAATAGGAGCTATGCAAGAAAGAACCCCATTGAGAGATTTGGATGCTGGAGCCCACCTAGCTTTAGTGATTCCTGTTCTGTACCTGAGAAAATTTACACTGGCATGAAACCTTGTGGATATAGTCAATGTGAAAAAGTTCTCAATCATAAACAAGTTCATATTCAGTATAAGAAAGGTCAAGCTGGTAAGAAATCCAGTGTTTGTGGTGAGTGTGGGAAATGCTTTATTAAAAAGTCACAGCTTATTATACATCAAAGAATTCATACTGGAGAAAAGCCATATGTATGTGGAGATTGTGGAAAAGCCTTCAGTGAGAAATCACACCTTATTGTGCATCAGAGGATTCATACTGGGGAGAAACCCTATGAATGTACTAAGTGTGGGAGAGCCTTCTCCCAGAAGTCACCCTTCATTGTTCATCAAAGAGTCCACACTGGAGAGAAACCCTATGAATGTTCTGAGTGTCAAAAAGCCTTCTCTCAGAAGTCACATCTCATTATACATCAGCGAGTTCACACTAGAGAGAAGCCCTTTGAATGTAGTGAATGTGGGAAAGCTTTCTGTGAGAAGCCTCACCTTTTTATACACCAGATAACTCATACTGGGGAGAGACCCTATGAATGTACTGAATGTGGGAAGACCTTCCCTCGGAAAACACAACTCATCATCCATCAGAGAACACACACTGGAGAGAAACCCTACAAGTGTAGTGAATGTGGAAAAACCTTTTGCCAGCAGTCTCACCTCATAGGGCATCAACGAATTCATACAGGAGAGAAACCTTATATATGTACTGACTGTGGAAAAGCCTTTTCCCAAAAGTCACACCTTACCGGACATCAAAGGCTTCACACTGGAGAGAAACCTTATATATGTACAGAATGCGGAAAAGCCTTCTCTCAAAAATCACCTCTTATTATACACCAGAGAATTCATACAGGGGAGAAACCCTATGAGTGTAGTGACTGTGGCAAAACCTTCTCCCAGAAATCACCCCTCATTATTCATCAGAGAATTCATACAGGGGAGAAACCCTATGAGTGTACTGAGTGTGGAAGGGCATTTTCCCTGAAGTCACATCTCATTATACATCAGAAAGCTCATGCTGGAGAGAAACCATATGAATGTAATGAATCTGGAAAGGCCTTCTGTGAGAAGCCTCCACTAGCTGTATATCAAAGAACTCATACTAGGGAGAAAACCCACTGAATCTGATGAATGTGGTATGGCCTTTTCCCAGAATTCAGAGATGAACACATATCAGGGAACACACACAGTGGAGAAACCCTCCAACTGCGGTGACTGTGGGAAAGTGTTCTGCCAGCATATACACCTCGCTGGACATCAGAACCCACAGAGGAGAGAAACCTCATATATGTTCTGATTGTGGGACGGTGTTCCCAGAAGTCAGATCTCACTGTGGATGAAAACACTCCAGGGAACAGAAATCTTATGGATATGTTGGACATGAAAAAATGTGGCACCTCCTTTACTGTAGAATAGACTCATACATTCTTACATATTTCTGATTACCCCTCCACAGAATGACCTGGTCAAGCTCTTAGAATATTTTCAACACTGTAAATATGTAATGCATTCACTCACCTTCAAAGTATCCCATCATCCCCTCGCAGAATATATGCATCTGGAATAATTGGCATTGTTTTGGTGTTATTTGGTCCTTGAAGGTTTTATAGCATTTTCTGCTGAATTTATTTGGGTACGATTCATAATTTGAAGGCAGCCTCATTGTCATGTTTCTCTATTTCTTTCATCATATTTTCTCTCCTTAGATTATATATCTATTTATGTTGATATATCTATCAATGTATATATATAGAAACATGAATCCTTGTAATTTTCGTAAGAATCATCCATTTTCTCAAGGACCTATATTTGTGAAATTTTTTAAAAAGAGGAAAATATACTTATGAAATTTTGAGCAAAGTGATCTCCTATGATTCATTTAATTTTTTCTACATATATAGTTACTTCTCCACTATCATTTCTCATAATGTGTATTTGTGATTTCTTTTTCCCTAATTAAATAAACCAATACGAATTTTCTCTCTCTCTCTCTCCTCTCAACTTTTATTTTTTTCATTTCTTAATGTTTACTTATTTTTTTTTGAGAGAGAAATACACAGAGTGCAAGTGGGGGTGTAGAGAGAGAGAGAGAGAGAGAGAATCCGAAGAAGGCTTCAGGCTCCAAGCTGTCAGCACAGAGCCCAACGTGGGGCTCGAACTCATGAACTGTGAGATCATGACTTGAGCTGAAGTCAGATGCTTAACTGACTGAGCCACCCAGGTACCCCTCAACTTTTATTTATTTTTTCTTCTTCCAAAGTTTTATTTAAGTTCTAGGTAGTTAACATGTAGTGTAATATTGGTTTCAAGAGTGGAATTTAGTGATTCATCACTTCCATATAACACCCAGTGTTCATCATAACAAGTGTCCTTCTTAATACTCATCACCCATTTATCCCACCCCCTTCCCACCTCCCTCCATCAACCTTCAGTTTGTTCTCTATCATTAAGAGTCTCTTATAGTTTGCTTCCCTCTCTCCTTTTTCCCCCTTCCCATATGTTCAACTGTTTTGTTTCCTAAATCTCACATATGAGTGAAATCATATGATACTTGTCTTTCACTGATTGACTTATTTCACTTAGCGTATACACTCTAACTCCATCCATGTTGTTGCAAATGGCAATATTTCATTGTTTTTGATGGCTGAGTAATATTTCATTGTATAAATATACCACATCTTTTTTATCCATTCGTCAGTCAATAGACAGTTGGGCTCTTTCCATAATTTGGCTATTGTTGATAATGCTGCTATAAACATCTGGGTGCATGTACTGTATCTTTGTATCCTTTTGGTAGATACCTAGAAGTGCAATTACCAGATCATAGGATAGTTCTATTTTTAACTTTTTGAGAAAATTCCATGCTATTTTTCACAGTGGCTGCACCAGTTTGCATTCCCACCAGCAGTGCAAGAGGGTTTCCCTTTTTCTGCATCCTTGCTAACATCTGTTATTTCCTGTGTTGTTAATTTTAGTGTGAAGTGATATCTTATCGTGGTTTTGATTTGTATTTCCCTGGTAATGAGTGATATTGAGCATCTTTTCATGTGTTTCTCAGCCATCTGGATGTCTTTCTTGGAAAAATGTCTATTCATGTCTTCTACCCATTTTTTAACTGGATTACCAATTGTTTGGATGTTGAGTTTGAAATGTTCTGTATACATTTTGGATACTAACCCTTTATCAGATATGTCTTTTGCAAATATCTTCTCCCATTCCATAGGCTGCCTTTTAGTTTTGTTGATTGTTTCTTTCACTGTGAAGAAGCTTTTTATCTTGATGAAGTCCCAATAATTCATTTTTGCTTTTGTTTCCCTTGCCTACAGTGATGTGTCTAGTAAGAAGTTGCTACAGCTGAGGTCAAAGAGGTTGCTGCTTGTGTTCTCCTCTAGGATTTCAATGGTTTCCTGTCTCACATGTAGGTCTTTCATCCATTCTGAATTTATTTTTGTGTGTGGTGTAAGAAAGTGGTCCAGTTTCACTGTTCTGCATGTTGCTGTCTAGTTTACCCAACACCATTTGTTAAAGAGACTGTCTTTTTTCCGTCATATATTCTTTTTTAAGGTTTATTTATTTTGAGACAGAGATAGAGGCAAAGAGATAATCTCAAGCAAGTTCCAGTGCAGATCCTGATGTGGAGTTTGAACCAACTGTGAGATAATGACCTGAGCCAAAATCAAGAGTTGGATGGCTCAACCGACTGAGCCACCCAGCCACCCTTCCATCAGATACTCTTTCCTGCTTTGTCAAAGATTAGTTGACCGTATAGTTGTGGGTCCATTTCTGATTTTTCTCTTCTGTTTCATTGATCTATGTGTTGGTCTTTGTGCCAATAACATACTGTCTTGATAACTACAGCTTTGTAATATAGCTTGAAGTCTGAATTTTGATGACTACAGCTTTCTTTTTCTGTTTCAGGATTCTTTGGCTAGTCTGGGTCTTTTGTGGTTACATACAAATTTTAGGAGTATTTGTTCTAGCTCTGTGAAAAATGCTGATGGTATTTTGATAGAGATTGCATTAAATATGTAGATTGAATAGTATAGACATTTTAATAGTATTTGTTCTTCTAATCCATGAACATAGAATTTCCCCCCACTTTTTGTGTCCTCTTCAAATTCTTTCATAAGTGTTGTATAGTTTTCAGAGTATAGATCTTTTACCACTTTTGTTAGACTTATTCCTAAGTAACTTTTTTTTTTTTTTTTTTTGGTGCAATTGTAACGAACTATAGAAATGATCCCTGAAAGTATAGTCTTTTTTTGGTGCAATTGAAAATGGGATAGATTCCTTGATTTCTTTTTCTACTGTTTCATTATCTGTCTATAGAAACGCAATAGATTTGTGTACGTTGATTTTATATCCTGCGACTTTTTTGAACTCACATATTGGTTCTAGCAATTTTTGGTGTGGAGTCTTTCATATTTTCTACTGAGACTATCATGTCATCTGTACATAGTGAAAGCTTGACTTCCTTCTTTGCTGATTTGGATATGTTTTATTTCTTTTTCTGTCTGATTGCTGAGGCTAAGACTTCCAGTACTATGTTAAATACTAATGGTGAGAGTGGACATCCCTGTACTGTTCCTGACCATAGAGGAAAAAGTTCTCAGTTTTTCTCCATCAAGGATGATATTAACTGTGGGCCTATTGTATATGGTTTTTATGATGTTGAGGTATGTTCCATCAACATCTTTGTTGAAGGTTTTTATCAAGAATGGATACTATACTTTGTCAAATGCTTCTTCTGCATTTATTGAGAGGATCGTATGGTTCTTATCCTTTCTTTTCTTTTCTTTTCTTTTTTTTTATTTTTTATTTCTAGGAGAGAGAGACAGCGTGAGCAGGGGAGGGTCAGAGAGAGAGGGAGTCACAGACTGAAACAGGCTCCAGGCTCTGAGCTGGCAGTCAGCACAGAGCCCGACGCGGGGCTCAACCCACGCCCACGAGATCATGACCTAAGCGAAAGTCGGACGCTCAACCGACTAAGCCACCCAGGCGCCCCTATCCTTTCTTTTATTAATGTGGTGTATCACGTTGATTGATTTGTAAATGTTGAACCAGCCCTGCAGCCCAGGAATAAATCCTACTTGATAATGATGAATAATTCATTTAATGTACTGTTAGATTTGATTTGCTAGTATCTTGTTGACAATTTTTGCATTCATGTTCATGAGGGATATTGGCCTGTAAAAAAATAAAAAGCACAAAATAAGATAGTAGAAATAAATTCAAATATATCACCAATCATAATAAATATGAATGAATTCTACCTACCAGTTAAAAGACAACAGTGTCATATTGTATAACATCAATGCTAGCTAGCTATACACCTTTTTAAGAGACATACTTAGAGTCTAAACACATTGTGAGGTATTTTCAGAACAACATTAAACAATAGCACTTGTTTTTCCTGACCTTCTCAGATTGTTTAGAGTCAGCATATGTATATTGTTTTCCCACAAAACATGTAGGCTTAGAGTTGAGAGAGAGAGAGAGAGAGAGAGATAATATATGAGGATAAGGAAGTATCTATTTGCTCCTATTTTATTGGAGTTATTTTTTGAGTCAATAATAGATGTTGAATTCTATCAAATTCCCTTCTCAGTGTCTATGGAGATGATCATATGACTATTCATTTTTACCCATTATATGTTAAATTATATTAATAAATGTCCTTATATTGAACCCTTCTTCTGTTAGTGGAATAAATTTCATTTGTTCATGCTGTGAACCAGTGTGCAACAGACAAAATTTTGCTGGTATTTAATTAGTAGTTTTGCATTGATATTCACAAATAAAGCTGATCTATAGCTTGCTTTTTTTGGCCATATTTTCCAGATTTGTATGCTACAATTATGTCGGCTCCCCACAAACTTTTTAGAAGTGTCCTTACCTTTGTCATAGAAGAAACCTGCCCAAAATAATATAAAGGAAATCAGGACCACATGACAAAAGATTAAAAGACAAAAGCAATGAAAACAGTCTGAACAACAGGAAATATACTGGGAGACCTAAGGCGAAATAGATCTGTCATTTGTACAGACAAAGTCGGGGTAATATTGTCTACTAAAAGACCAAATATATACAGTTTGAAATACAAAGTAAAACCCAAAACATAAGAGACAATTTAGAAAGATTAGAAATAGAGAGCCAAATATAAAATCATACCTGACAATTGCAAACAAAAAGAAGTGGGAAGAAAATCTTAACATCTGAGAATGTTGAGTTTGCAATAAGCAACAAATGAGAAAATATAAACTTTTGTTTTTAAGATTTTGCTTTTAAGTGACTTTTAACCCCAATGTGGGGCTTGAACTCACAACTCTGAGATCAAGAGACACAGGGCGCCTGGGTGGTTCTGTTGGTTAAGAGACAGACTCCTGGTTTCAGCTCAGGTCACGATCTCATGGTTTGTGAGTTCAAGATCCGTGTTGAGCTCCACAGCTGGCAGCATGGAGTCTGCTTGGGATTCTCTCTCTCCCTCTCTCTCTGCCCCTCCCTGTTCTCTCTCTCTCTCAAAATAAGTAAACTTTAAAAAAAAAGAAATACTTAAAAAAAAGAGAGTCACATGCTTTACCAACTGAGCCAGCCAGGCACTCGGACAATTTTCAGCTATAAAGTATGGAACTCAAAATGAAGATCTAAATAGAACTATATATATATCTCCCAAATATCACAGCTTCAACATTTATAGAAAAACAAAAACTACAAAATAAAAAACTTCAAAAAAACTTTAAAATGGGAGATTTTATCTATTGATTTATAATAGAACAATTGGATAAAAAAAGTTAGAGAAGTATTAAATAATATAACAAGTTATATCTAATACATATAAGACTAAACGGATCTGTTAGATCTATAAATAAACAAGACTACATTTAGTTACTAAAAAAAACAGAGTACCATTAGATTGGATCATAAACAGTTAAAGTAGTACTCAAATTAGGGATGTCTGTGTGGCTCAGTCAGTTAAGTGTCTGACTTTGTCTCAGGTCATGATCTCACGGTTCGTGAGTTCAAGCCCCACACCAGACTCTGTGCTGATACCTCGGAGCCTGGAGCCTGCTTCAGATTCTGTCTCCCTCTCTCTCTGCCCCTCCCCCACTGGCACTCTCTCTCTCTCTCTCTCTCAAAAATAAAAATTTTTTAAAAAGTAGTACTCAAATTTATTAGCCCAAAATGTTTCTATTAATAAACAAGAAATGCTGTTATGGGAAAATCATAGGGGTGCTTGGGTGGCTCAGTCAGTTAAATGTCCAACTCTTGATCTCAGCTCGGGTCTTAATCTCAAGCCCCATGTTGGGGTCCACACTGGGCATGAAGCCTACTTTAAAGAAAGGTGGGGGGGAATCATAAAGGTTTTTGCCTTGACTGGGCAAAACTTGATGAAGAAAAGAGGCCGTTTCAGGAACATGATAATGAAGCTGCCCATTAGCCTCCCATCAAAACTGGATCTCTAGCTCATGCCCTACACAAAAATAAATTCCATATGTAACAAAAAGATAAACCTTTAAAAACCCCAGAAACAATAAAATTAATAAAAATAATAGAAGAAGAACCACTGTTAGGGGAAAAACATAAAGATCTTGACACTTACAGTTCTGAAGGACAGAGAAAAGGATTAGGTTAATTAAATTACAGAGGTTAGTCATTCTTACACACAGAGACCAGGTGGTTATAAGTCTACAGCCTCACTTTCCTATTCAGGGCCCTCTGAACAAGGCCTCTTTTCTGCTACTCTCCCTGGAAGTCCACAGTCATGTCTTTAAATGTTACTGATCTCTGTTCAGCACATACCTGTTCATCTTGAGAGAATTCTCATCTTTTTTACCACATTAAAATGTGTAGAATGTTTACTGTGCACCTAGAGTTTGCTTGTACTTTATAAGAGAAATAATGTAAAATCCTACCATCAGCAGAATAGTAATCAAAACAAAACGGAGTCCAAAAAGGGACCCAACTACAAATGGGAATTTAATAATATAAGTGGCACTCTACATCCATGGAGGAAAGATAGATTATTTAAAACCAAGTAGCCATGGGGCGCCTGGGTGGCTTAGTCGGTTAAGCGTCCGACTTTCGCTTAGGTCATGATCTAGCAGTTCGTGGGTTCGAGCCCCGAGTCGGGCTCCGTGCTGACTGCCGGCTCAGAGCCTGGAGCCTATTTCAGAGTCTGTGTCTCCCTCTCTCTGACCCTCCCCTGCTCACGCTGTCTCTCCCTCCCTCTCCTAGAAATAAATAAAAATATTAAAAAAAAAAAACAAGTAGCCATGAGAAAAAAAAGTCTGGTTAGACTTACCTCACATCTTACAAAAAATAATTCCACATGTGACAAAAATTTAAACCTAAAATATTGAAACCATAAAAGACAGATAGAAACAATAAGAGAAATACAAGATAATCGAGAGAAGTTTTGTTTATAATTTCTTAGTGGAGCAGTCCTTAGATAGCATTATATAAAACCTAGATAGTATAAAATAAAATATTGGTTAAGTTTTTCTCTATAGACATGTTTTTCTTCAAATTATGTCAAAATCTACCATAAACAAAGCAAATAGTAGGACAGAACATATGGTAGATATTTTTTGTCAAGGAAAATACAGAATATAATGAGCAACACACTCACCTTATGCAAAGCCACACACAGATAGATGGGCTTATATGTAAATTAAACAAAATCTGGCCAGTTTCTTTAGACCAGATAATCACAGTTATGTTGGGTTGGAGGTCAGGGAATATATTACGGAAGATTTTCCTCTCCTTTTACAGGAATATTTCCTTTCCTAATGTTTGCTTATGTTGTTTATATTTTTTTGCTCCATATATGGATTATGTTTGTGAAAAGCATATGAAAAAATGCTTTTCTAATAGAAGAGCATAGAAAGAATTTGCCTTTAGTTAGGGCATAAACTCACAGAGATGACAGAAAAGAAGCCATGGAAAACCAGGAAAGCCTATCCCCTATACCCTGAAAGCCTCTGCTAGAAAATTTTTACTAAATACAGCCTCATTGGGAGAATACTGAGCTGAAAATCACTAACCTTTAGAGAGAGCCAACAGTGAAATTTCATAAGCTTAAGTGCCTGGAAATCTTTACTTCCTTAGAAGGTGATTTGTTTTTTCTGTAGAGAGAATTTAAATCATGTACCTGATCATGTTTGCCTTTTTTTTTTTTTTTTTTACTGTGGTTGCCAGGAAGCTAATAGACAAATGTGTGGTTTATATAGAAGTAGGAACATATGAGCTATTCATTTCTTTATTCTCTCTAAACTTCTCTAATCCTATTTTTCAATTATTTGCCCTTCTCCATTTTGTTGTATGGAAAAACAGTGGGGAATACCGTGTTGGGGGATCCAAAGACCACCCAGTTCTGATGATTCACTGGAAGGACTCACAAAATTCAGAAAAGCTGTTATACTTATGGTTATGGTTTATTACAACACAAGATACAGATTAAAGTCAGCCAAAGGAAAAAGTCCATAGGGAAGAGTCCAGGAGAAACAAGGAGCAAGCTTCCAGCTATTCTCTCCAAATCCAGAGTCACATAGTGAGGAATAAAGCCATTGACCCAATCAAAGGAGGAACGAGGAGACTCAGATCACAGTGAAGCGAGGCTTTAATCAACCTTCTTGCAAGAACGAGTGTCTTATGGACAGGCACACTCGGGGCAGGCACAGCAGACAATTTATCTCCTATCGTGCAAGTCCCTCCTTTTATTCTAGGGCGCATGCTTATTGCAAAGGCTGTGAAAAATAAGCCTGCGAAACGGAAAGGGGAAGAACCAGGAAGTGAAGTGTCTAAGGATTTGGGACTCCATTGGGGTAGGGTTCGTACATTTTCCAATAGGTTGTAAACCTATTGTTAATTAGACACTAACAGCTTTATTTGGTAATTCTGAAAATGAATCATCTCCCTTAGTTCTCACGGATAGTACTTAATTCTCCCAGCAATGACAATACATGGGAAGTATACTCAATGAGGGAAGTTCACCTGAGTGAACCTTGCTGTCCAGGTTTATTTTGGGGGGGGGCGGTCAGTCATATTGCCATGGACTGTCACCTATGGGAATGGAGTGACTGACCTTAGCTACTCAGTCTCCAGCTCCCAAGAATTCAGACTGATACAGTGTAGCCCAAAGACCTAAGCATACCAAAACCGACTTTCATATAAATCACATTGTTAGCATAAACTGTCTGGCATGACCCAAGATCTCACTTACACAAAGACATTTAAACATTTTTTTTCTTTTAACATTTATTCATTTTTGATTGACAGAGACAGAGTGTGAGCAGGGGAAGGGCAGGGAGAGAGAGAGACACAGAATCAGAAGCAGGCTCCAGGCTCTGAGCTGTCAGCACAGAGCCAGAAGCAGGGCTTGAACTCACGAACCACGAGATCATGACCAGAGCCGAAGTCAGACACCCAACCGACTGAGCCACCCAGGTGCCCCAACAAAGACATTTTTTTATCAGGCAAGATATTCCAAGGACTCAGAGGTTATATCCCAGAAACTGATCAAGGGCCTGTCCTGAAGACATTTAGAATATACAGGGTTTGGGCAGCCTAGGCCTCCTGAATTCACCATTCACTGCATAGTCCATCACCTTGGCCTTTGGCCTAGGCTCTCTTATGCACAATGATCATAGTTGTTTGAGCATCTACATTTAGTATAGTATTTAACACAGCTTATATTAAGTACAGCAATAGTACCAGTATGAATATTCCTATATATTTAGAGAAACTGGTATGGAGTAGGGATAGATTTAAAAAAACAACTAACCCTCTTATAAAGCCATTACATTTTTGTACTAATTTGATTACTCATTTGTCTTCTTGATCTACTGCTATTTGTACCTTGAGATAAATTTGTATAGAGCTATTTAACATAAAAATGAGCTGATGGTTAGGTAAATCCCATTTTTCTTCAGGGTAGTCATTCTCCATTATCTTACATCTTAAGAAGGCTTTAACTCAATTTCCCAATAATTTTATATCAGTATCAGTACTATCACATGAGTTATTTACCTAAGGCAGCTGAATCTTACCAATAGTGCCGGTGTTATATACCACATTATCGTATGGTCAGGGTATAACTCATTTCGAGTCAGTAAGAATTACAGAAGTGTGCCAACTATACTTCAATAAGAAAAAGAACTACATAGGTATTTGCTAGGCCTCAACAGAATCAACTTTTAACCATATGCCAGATATCGTTTTGGACATGCATCATTACAGTTTGTAATGTATTACAATTTGGTTATTTCTGGGTTCCAAGTCAGTCAAGGACAAAACTGGTCATCTTATTTCAATTCATGTGACTGGGACTGGTTTCCTTTGGATATTATTTTGTATGCTGCTATATAGCAGGACCTACTTCCCTGTGGAAGATACAGGTGGTATTCAGGGACAGGTTCTTATCTCTGATAACTGTATTATAAGATATATCTCATTCTGATCTATTCTTGTGGCAATGGTAGCCCCAATGGTGTATGTTACAAGGGTCCCCAGAGACCTTCCACAGGTTTGGAGACCCATAACATTACTACAGGTATGTCCCTTGAGACTCAGTACTTGAATGCCCAGTGGCCATTTCAGCCTCCATCTGTATTAAAACAGTCAAGAAGTTCTGTTAGGTTAGGGTAAAAGCACTGGATCCTAACATCATCCAGCATTAATTGTTGAGTCTGCCTGACCTGTTTCACTAAAGAGCTGACTCCTATCCTTTGCCTTCCTTCTTCCTGGAAGAGAATCCCTCTAGTCTGCTTATTCTAGTTAATAAACCTTTTCCCCTCTGATTGTTGCTCTACATTAAAAGTGAATTCAGGGGCACCTGGGTGGCTCAGTTAAGTGTCGGACTTTGGCTCAGGTCATGATTGTATGGTTCATGGATTCGAGACCCAAGTTGGGTTCTGTACTGACAGCTCAAAGCCTGGAGCCCGCTTCAGATTCTATGTCTTCCTCTCTCTCTCTGCCCCTCCCCTGCTCGTTTGTTCTGTCTCTCTCTCTCAGAAATGAATAAACATTACAAAATTTTTAAAGTGAATTCAGCTTGTCCCATGATACCTAGGCTAGTGCTTATTTTCCCCGAAGCCTTTTTTTCCACTTTGGGGACCAATGTTATTTTATTCCACCATACACGTTGTTGCCACTGTGTACTAATGGCCTGAGTTTAGTTAGGATACAAGTTTTTTTACTCCAAAATTTTGGGACCTCCATTAGATAAGTGGTAAGCACATCTTTATATAATTTAGTCTGAGTATGCCATCAGGCCTCCAATAGGCTTCTTCGTCTCAGAGAGAGGCTGTCCTGCAGGGAATTTGAACCCACCACATGATACCTACTGCTTTATTTCCCATCTGAAACCCACTCTCCCCCATTCTGCTTAGTAGCTTTCCATCCATAAAAACCAGGGCAGTATATACTTGTGTACAACACACTGTGGTATAGCAGGCATGCTGCTTCTGTATTTTGTCCATTATAATCAGGGACTTTTATAAGCATTCTATCATCAAGATTTATAGTGACACAAAAATACGTACACAACACATTCTGATGGTCTGGTAGGGAGTAGTTCCCCTAAATATCTTCCCAAATGATATACTTTGTAGTAGATGTACCCTGAAAAACTAAAGTCAAAAGATACTGCCACATTAGGGTTCCATTCGGTTGTGAACGATTATTCCAGTTCATCATGATACGGTATGACCAAAATATAACCCAAAGTGATATTACAAACTTCTGGCTGCAAACTTCTATTTGACCTTTTCAGGTTCCAAATGCAAGAATGGTCTTAACAAACATATAGCTTCACCTTTTTAGGCATCTAGTATAATTGTGTTAAGAGACAATAGAGGTGCCTGGGTGGCTCAGTCAGTTGGGGGTCCGACTTCTGCTCAATTCATGATCTCACAGTTCATGAGTTTGGGGCCTCTGTCGAGTCTGCTTCAGATTCTGTGTCTCCCTCTCTCTCCTCTCTTCCCCTCCCCCACTTGCTCTCTCTCTCTCTCTCTCTCTCACTCTCGCTCTCCCTCTCGCTCTCGCTCTTGCTCTCCCTCTCACTCTCTCTCGCTTTCTCAAAAATAAATAAGCATTAAAAAGAGAGACAATATCATTCTTTTGCTCCAAGCCTTTCTCAAGGCATCAATGTAATATTGACTTCCCTTATTGCATAAACAATTTATTCATTCCTTTTCCCTTACTACCATTCCTCCTTCTCTCCATTTGTCATTGATTTTAACCCAAACTTTTCCACTTTTGGAAAAAATATTAAGGTCAGGCAGTGTGCTGGCCCACATTGCCAATAGCAATGTCAATCTAGCAATGCCTTCCCTTTCAGTCCATCTGCATTTATGTGGGATAGGGTTTCATGGGTACAGAACTAGTGGGCTATTTTGACCTCTAGGTATTCATTCTGGTATTGACACCCAGGTATTCATACTGGTTTTTTAGACACTTTGTGTCCTTTTTTGGGGGTTGTGAAAATAAGGATCCATGTTGAGTCACACCTCATTTAGTTCAGCTCTGGACATTTGTCTGTTGTAGCATGGTAGTAAGAAGTTACTTTTTTCTGGAAAATATATGTTTCTTTGCCCATCTGTAAGGACTCTTCTGTTTTTCCTTGGCTTCCTTGAACTCAGGATTATGCATGGGAATTACCTCAGCTCCCCAAACCCTTGGAATTGGTGTGGGAATTCCCTTAGCACCCCAATTCCTGGAGATTACATGTGGAGGTTCACTTGGCTCTTCTCCCCAGAAATTGTACATGGGGGTTCCCTTGGCTGTATGTCCTGGAGATTGCATGAAGGGTTCCCTTAGCTTTCCAATCTTGGTTTTAACTATCTGTTAATACCATGGGTAACTCATTCTTTTAAGTACCTTCCTTCCTCTTCTTCCATGTTTACTACATGCTTTGCTGTTACTGCACTTATCAGTTTAATATTTTCATAAATAGCAAAAATTTACCAAAGACAATTTGGAACTTCAATGACCTCTGGAAAACTTGAGGCCCACTCTGGCCTCTCCACTTCCTATAGTCACTAGAGCTTTTGGCTTTGTGTCTCCACTGAGAGACTCCCAAGGGCTTGAAGTAACCACCTGAAGCTGAAAAAGCTAACTGGAAACAGACTGAATATGTTATCTACTTGGTCTTTGGAGACACCCAGATGGCTACTTGGTATCCTTTAGGTCCTTCACCCAAAATTTATTCCACAGCCTCCATAATATTACACATCAGGTCAAAGAAGATGTCGGGAAACTAATAACCCTCTTATTGAATAGGTAACCTCAGTTTGTCCATCTGCCAGAAATACAATCTTAATAAAAATATAAAGTGGAGCAAAGACAAGGACCAACTCTGTTGTATACATCAGGGAGTTTTATATTTCTGTATTTATACCTGACTTGTAGCTAAAATTTTAGAGTGAAAGCTAAAAGATCTTTATTTGAATCTGCCTGTATGTATATATGCATGTTTTATATATATATGTGTGTGTGTGTGTATGGGTGTGTGGGTGTGTGTGTGATTTTTTTTCTGCCTTCAGATGGTATTACCAAACTGTTCAGATATCCTGACAACATTTGATATTTTGCCTTCACAGAATCTAATTCTAATTTATATCTTTTACGCCTAAAACTGACCTTGGGATTTCCCAGAGGGTCACTGGAAAATCACAAAGGGTTTTTTCTTTTATTTTGTAAATAAAGTGCTAAAAAGCATTAGTGTTACTTAATATTAAAAAATGTTTTTTTAATGTTTTATTTATTTCTAGGAGAGAGAGACAGCGTGAGCAGGGGAGGGTCAGAGAGAGGGAGATACAGACTCCGAAATAGGCTCCAGGCTCTGAGCTGGCGCTCCAGGCTCTGAGCTGGCAGTCAGCACAAAGCCCAACGCGGGGCTCGAACCCACGAACCGCGAGATCATGACCTAAGCGAAAGTCAGACGCTTAACCGACTAAGCCACCCAGGCGCCCCTAAAAAATGTTTTTAATGTTTATTTATTTTTAAAGGAAAGAGAGACAGAGAGTGAAAGGGGGAGGGGCAGAGAGAGAGAGAGGGAGACACAGAATCTGAAGCTGTCAGCACAGAGCCTGATGCAGGGCTTGAACTCATGAACTGTGAGATCATGACCTGAGCTGAAGTTGGACGCTTAACCAACTGAGACACCCAGGCACCCTGTTAATATTATATAAATTATTATATAAATTGTATGAGAAGTGTTGTCAAAAAATACTTAGTTCTCCCTAGATTAAGGTTATTTGGGTTAAATTTATTTTGATATAAATATTTCAAAAAATTATATAAAGTTCCTAGAGATTTGTCATTGCCCTCACTGACCATGAGATGTTTCCATTTATTAGAGTACATGTTGTTTTGCCTTATATTAGGCAACAATAATACAATTTTATTAGTCATAATTTCAATTATTTAAAAAACCTTAGCTTGGTCACAATTTTACTTGATAAAACCCAGTATATTCAAGGGCAGTGATTTCCAGTTGGGAATTTACATCACTTATAGTTTTATTAATATACAGATGTTTAGGATCTTTTCTTTGTCTCCTAAATCTCATAGTTACAAAAATGTTCTTACTGTCATGTGTGTGTTATCTCTCTGGCTTAAAATTTTCCCTTGGAAAGAAGCTGCTGTTACTATAGTTGCTAAACTTTTATCAGGACAAATGTTGTGCATACAGTGAATTCTACTGGCTCTTTCAAGTGACTGAGAGATGAATTTCATCAGTAAAGCCATCCAAGAAATCCAGTGAGTTCTTCCTTTATCACAAAAATTACATTGTCTTTATCATCTCCACTCATTTGGAATGATAGAGCTAATGGATAATTAAAATTAAAGCTTACTAAACTGATTGAAGAACTCAAATTCCCATGGCTTAAGATTTTACCCTCATCCTTCATTGTCCACCAGTTCTCTCTTGCTGGGTAACATCAACTGTCACCATACAAAATAACTGCCTGGCCCATAAAGTTCCTTATTCTGTCTTGATTCTTGAAGATTTTAACCTGGTCATTCCAAACTGAGGACTGATGGGTGTTGGGGGGAGGGGAAGGGAGGTGATGGGCATGGAGGAGGGCACTTGTGGGGAAGAGCACCGGGTGTTATATGGAAACCAACTTGACAATAAAGTATTAAAAAAAGAAATTAAAAAAATACTGCAAGGGATTTATTAATTATACTCAAACTTATCTTCAACAGATTGTATCTGCTTTTCCTCCAGTTCTCCGATGCAAACCACTGTACCACATAGAAACTAGAGACAGTTCTCTAAAGGCAATATCACAAAAAAAAAAAGAAAAACAAAACTAATCTTGAACCCTGTTAAAAAGGTCCTTGCATTGTCCTCTTTACATCACTAACATTGCTGCCAGACCCCAGGGGGTCAAACCGTGGAATGATGTTTCTCAGCTGAAAAGATATTAAAAGCTACTCTAGATGGAAGGTCATCCCGACTAGAGACTTTGACCTGAGAGTCTCTAAAGAGCCCCCAGAAGCAGACATTGCCACAAGGTAGATTGCTTGCCCAGGAACTTCAGATCAAGTAGATGACATCACAAGGTGGTCAGCTTTCACCCAAGGTGGCAGAATAAGACTCTAGGATTTTTTTTTCTTTTATTTGAGACAGAGGGAAAGAGAGAGTGTGTGAGAGGGGAGAAAGGCAGATGGAGGAGGAAAGAGAGAGAGAAGCAGAAAGAGAGGGAGGGAGGGAGGGAGGGAGAGAGAGAGAGAGAGAGAGAGAGAGAGAGAGAGAGAGAGAGAGAAAATTTTAGCAGGCTCCATGCTCAGTGCTAAGTGGGACGCGAGCCTTAATCCCATGACAGTGGGATCATGACCTGAGCCAAAATCGAGATTTGGATGCTCAACCAACTGAGCCACCCAGGTGCCCTTACTGTAGTATTTTCTTGCAAACTTCCTATTCTCACCATTTTTAGTGTTCTTCATAATATCCTCCTTTTTCTCTCCCCTTCAGGGTAATCTTTGCTATTCACATGGCTCCCTCCATTGCAACCTCAGTTTTTCATAATGAGTCTTCATTTGTATTATCTTCTTTTCCCCTTCACCCAAGCTATTCTTTCTTTTAACAATTCCACCATCCCTGCAAGTACCCCCAGAATCTATGGCATTCCTTCACTCAGCTCATAGCACAGTCTCACAATCTTACTTTTCATTTCTGGTTATGTGTTCCCTTTTCTTCAGGAGCCTCCAGTTTTCCCTAAATTCCTATGCTGGTTCATATTTAAGGGCATCCTTTGTGCTATCACTCAGGGGTGCTTTAGCTTTTCTCCCTAGATAAGGAATTTCTTTATATCTAGGTAGTATCTATTGAATATATCTCAATACTTTTCTTTTTTTTTTTTTCTTTTTTTTTTTTTTACAAATAGTTTATTGTCAAATTAGTTTCCACATAACACCCAGTGCTTTTCAAAAAGGGCAATCTATGCTTAATGAGATTGCTTTCTTTTTTTCATCTTAAGTACTCTATCACTTCTTTTTTTTATTAAAAAGTTTTCAATGTTTATTTATTTTTGAGAGACAGATAGACAGACGGAGCATAAGTGGGGGAGAGGCAGAGAGGGAGACACAGAATCCGAGGCAGGCCCCAGGCTCTGAGCTGTCAACACAGAGCTGGAAATGGGGCCTGAACTCCTAGACTGTAAGATCATGACCTGAGCTGAAGTCAGATGCCCAACCGACTGAGGCACCCAGGTGCCCTTCTTTTTTTAATGTTTATTTTTAAGAGAGAAAGTGCACAGCAGGGCAGGGGCAGAGAGGGGAACAGAGGATCCAAAGCAGGCTTTGTGCTGACAGCAGCAAGCCCAATATACAGCTTGAACTCACGAACTGTGAGATCATGACCTGAGCTGAAGTTGGATGCTCAACCGGCTGAGCCACTCAGGTGTCCCTCTATTAATTCCGATTTAAGTTTTCCAGACTCTAGATGAACCAGAAGGTCTACAAAATCATGGTACATCTATAAGATTAGGCAGACTTCGAGCCCCAAAAGGAGGCAGTGGCCTTCTCTTCTCATCATGTTCTCAAGAAATGTTAGAACAAGAGGCTAAAAGACTGGGAGTAGATCTGAAAAAAAATGCTGCAGCAAATCATGTATGGGCAACCTGCATGCTTAGAGCTGCTGCTGTTGCATAGGTCACTACAAGTTCACCAGAATTCCTGCATCTTCCATGCTCTGCTACAGGAAATAACCATGTCTGTGAACAAGCTTACCAAAACTACCAATATGATTGCCAAAGGACTACATGAACTCTAGCAAATGGTCCTTTGCAATTATTTGGCATTGGACATGATCCCGGCTTCTCAAGAGGACACTTGTTAAATGGCTGGCAGGTACTGCTGTGCATGTACTCCCTGAAGCTTCCCTGATGTTTATGCCATCACCAAAACTATTCAGACACTTCAGGAAATTTTTCAGATTGTCACTGTCATCCTCACTCCACTATCTGAATATGCTTCAGGCCCAATGTCTAGGAGTCTTCTTGACTGCATCTCTCTAAATCTCAAATCTTGATTTTATTTTTTATTTAACCTTTAGTAACTATTATTATTTTTTTATTCCTAGCTATATCTCTTGTTAACTGCCTAATCTCTAAGACCCTCCATCAGGTGGCCACCTGACAGCACAATCAACAGATGATACAGTTGCCAGTCCTTCAGGAACAATAAGAACATGAAGGTCAGCACCTCTTGAAACTATGTGGACTAAATTCAATTTCCCAATGACTCTTATTCCACCCCCTAGTAGCATTTAAGGACAGACTTTGTGCGCAACATGCAGAAGAATGAAACTAGATCATTTTCTCACACCATGCACAAAAATAAACTCAAAATGGATAAAGGACCTGAACATGAGACAGGAAACTATCAACACCCTAGAGGAGAAAGCAGGAAACAACCTCCTTGACCTCCACCGCAGCAACTTCTTACTTGACACATCCCCAAAAGCAAGGGAATCAAGAGCCAAAATAAACGATTGAGACCTCATCAAGATTAAAAGCTTCTGCACAGCAAAGGAAACAACCCAAAAAACTAATAGGCAACCAATGGAATGGGAAAAGATAGTTGCAAATGACATATCAGATAAAGGGTAATATCCAAAATCTATAAGGAACTCACCAAACTTCACACCCAAAAAACAAACAACCCAGTGAAGAAATGGGCAGAATATATGAACTGACACTTCTCCAAAGAGGACATCCAGATGGCCAACAGACACATGAAACGATGCTCAGCATCCCTCCTCATCAGGGAAATACAAATCAAAACCACACTGAGATATCACCTCACGCCATCAGAGTGGCTAAAATGAGCAAATCAGAGAACTCTAGATGCTGGCGAGGATGTGGAGAAACGGGCACCCTCCTACACTGTTGATAGTAATGCAAACTGGTGCAGCCCCTCTGGAAAACAGTGTGGAGGTTCCTCAGGAAACTAACAGTAAAACTCCCCTATTACCCAGCAATGGCACTGCTAGGAAGTTACCCAAGGGATACAGAAATGCTGATGCATAGGAGCACATGTACCCCAATGTTCATAGCAGCACTCTCCACAATAGCTAAAACATGGAAAGAGCCTAAGTGTCCATCAACAGATGAATGGATCAAGAAGATGTGGTTTATCTATACCATGGAATACTACATGGCAATGAGAAACAATGAAATCTGGCCATATGTAGCAACATGGATGGACCTTGAGGGTGTTATGCTTAGTGAAATAAGTCAGGCAGAGGACAAATACCATATGTTTGCACGTATAGGAGGATTAGGAGGAACTTAACTGAGGACCATGGGGGAGAGGAAGGGTGGAAATGGTGGGGGAAAGGGAGAGAGGCAAACCATGAGAGACTCTTGAATGCTGAGAACAAACTGAGGGCTGATGGGGGTGGGGGAGAGGGGAAGGGGGTAACACCATGACTGCTAAAGTATGGTGAGATTCAGCCGAGGGTTTCAGTCTTTGGGCAATTTATTTAATTTGTGTGGATAACAGGACACAGCTACCTGAGTTTCTTTTCATTGCTGTGTGGTGTCTTGTACATATGCTGTTCTCATTGCTTCCCCATACTCCAGTTAGTGATCCTCAAGTGGTTAGTATCAGGGGAATACCTGGAAAGCTTGTTTGTAGTGTTGAAGAGTTGTGGCTAGTGTGGTTGTTGAGGGCAAGTCATTGGGGTGGTTGTTGGAATTTTGACTCAAATCCAGTGTCCAGTGTTGGAAAAGGAGAAGCTTATTAAAGGGGGAGCCTTCTACAAGGCATTCCCTTCGAGGCCCACCAGGTCCCTCTGTTGCTTGTATTCTGTGTTCCTGTGCAGGCAAGTTGTGTGGCTTAATGCAATTCCAGGTGGTGTTAACAGATGCTTGTGTGTTATCCACAAGACTCAGCACGTGAGTCAAATCAGTAGGTTATGGGCTCAGACCATGACTAGCCACATAGCTGAAGTAAAAGTTGGCTCATAGGGTTAGAGGATACCTGTGAGTCATAAGCTGTCTGTGGGAGTCTAGCTGAGCCAGAATAGATGGTGTTGGTAGTAGGAGAGATAGGAGGAGGAGATGTGCTAGCCTCAGTGTTGGTGTCTGTGTTCATGTTAGTAGGACTGACTGAACTGAATAGCCAATGGTGTGGTTCTTGTGATCTCCACCCTGATCGGTGTTTCATGTCACCCTGTGGTGTGCATGTGGCATGTTGTTTTCAGACAGAGTTTGTCACAAGTAGGGTATAGATTGCCAGGGCAGGGTGATCCATTAGTGAGTGTGTAGTTGACCCTAGTGAAGGTAAGTTCTCAAGTAAGGAGGACGCATAACAACAGAGCAGAGGTCATCTGTGGGAGCAGTGATGGGAGGTGAAGAGAGAGAAAGATCTGATCGTCCCTTTGGAATCAGCTGAATGGTGTTACCAGTCTAGGAGTGATCAGTTCCACCTTTTGGGTGTTGGGAGCAGGTCCAGGTTTGTTCCATGGTGTTTTTAGTGGAGTACATGGGGCAGCAGATGAGGACACTTCTCTCTCTCTCTAGGCAGTGCTGAGTGGTTTGCTCAAATTACAGTAGATGAGGAGTAGAAGCAGGCTGAGAGGACCAGAATCAGTGGTCCCTAGCAGGTCCCTGTCAGGATGGAGGGGAAAGTGGCTAGGCTCTAGATTTTCTATGAGGGAGAAAGGAAAAGTACCAAGTGGCCATTGCTTTGCTATGGGTGGCAATATCAGGGCTCTCATGTCTGGAAAAATTGGTAATGAGGCTGTGTCCACATGTGGATGTGTACATTAGCAGAGGTCATAGCATCACTATTGGTGGTATCTTCATTTGTTGTAAATTGTAATACGTTGCAGTTATGCCATAGGGTTGTGGATTTAAGGTAATCAGAACTGTGGGCCATACTTTTGAACTTGAGGGACCATTGTCCTCCATGTTCTCTTAGGAGCCCTTGTTTTAAAATACCATTGTGTCTTCCTATGATTCCTGCTGCTATAGGACAATAAGGTAGGTGAAAAACCCAAGCACTATTATTTTATAATGCATGTTATTGCATTTTCTCTGAAGCGAAGCAGGAGCCTTGATCTGATTATGCAGGGGTGCAGCCTCTGCAAGCCAGGGTTGACCCGGAGAGTGAGGGTTGGAGTCAGCAAAGAAGACACGGAGCCAGCCTCTTCAGGTGGACTGCTCAAATTTATTTTTCAGCTTAGGGTTTTTATATAGCAAATCCAAACAATCATGCTTAAACAATTTACATTTTTGAATACAGTCATGGGACTTAACATTTCTAAGTTTTCTTGGCAACAGTGATTTCACGGTACATGGTTTCCACTTCAACCAATAAAATTTAACCAGGTAGTCAGAACAAAGTTGTACATATTCTTTACTACGTATGGCAGGGTATCTAAGGATAAGTGGAGCATATTGCCAGCATACATGAGAACACAGTGCCCTTTAATTGTTTACATTCAGTGGGCATGCAAAAACAGGATATACTCGTACCCACGGTTGTAGGTAATAGACCCTCACAACCCCTTACTAAGAAAGAACACTGTCAACATTTATCATAGATGACGTATGGAAATGTTTTATGTGGATCAACTAGAATTTGGTCTCTGCATTTACCGATCTCATTCTTTGGCCAGAACAATCCATAAGCTGCCTCACAGGCTTGAGGTCAGCAGGCAATATGTCTCTAACACTTTTCCGAGAAAGTCCTCCACAACTACTAAGTCTTGTTTTTGTCTCTGCTTATGGCATAATATGTATTCTTACTGGCAATCAGACGCATACAAGGAGAATGAATTCTAGGTCTCTTATAGACCCCATGCATACCGGACTGTCTCCAATTGTGCTAATTGCTACAATATTCATTAGACAACATCTGATTAAAGGGGAGGACATGATATTTAGGTACATTCCATTTTGGAGGAAGGGGGGAACTTTGGGCGATTCTGGTTTCATATTCACCCTAGAATAGCCTAACAGCAGAAGTGAGAGTAAAAGGCACAGACTAAGTAGAGAAGAAGAATTCTTCGGGGGGTTCTTCTGACTGCTGCCTTGCAGTCTTTTCCCACAGGTTTTTCCCGGGGCCTTGCCATCAGGGATGACCTGTGCAGTTTCGATCTCCGGCATTTCCCCCTTTTTTATTTCTTAAGGCGAAAGTCTTGAATTCCGTATAGACACAGGAAATACTATTCTGAAGAATTTTGAAAATAATAGGTAGGAGTAAAAACACAATTAGAAAAATAAAGAGAGCTGTTCCTGCATTAATGAGAAGAGTTATAAAAGAAGAATGCCCTTGGGGCGCCTGGGTGGCTTAGTCGGTTAAGCGTCCGACTTTCGCTTAGGTCATGATCTCGCGGTTTGCGGATTCGAGCCCCGCGTCGGGCTCTGTGCTGACTGCCAGCTCAGAGCCTGGAACCTGTTTCAGTCTGTGATTCCCTCTCTCTCTGACCCTCCCTGCTCACGCTGTCTCTCTCTCTCCTAGAAATAAATAAAAATATTTAAAAATAAAATAAAATAAAATAAAAGAAGAATGCCCTACATAACTTGATATGCTATTAAATAAACCAGAGGCAACATTTTCAGCATTAAAAGCGTGTTCTCCTTGAATTATATTTTGGATTTCTTGGCATAACTGAGTAATATCCATACTAAAATCAGAATGATTCCAAATCCCATACAAATGATTTTGAATCCTATCCCAAGAATATATGTTGTCATTAACTTGCAAAGGAGTAACACAAATCCATTTATATCTGGAATGACACCTGAGAGATAACTGAATTTTTAAGGTTAGCAGTTCCTGGCCAATAGTAAGCACAGCTTCGTCTAATGGATCCACCTTATCATTAAGGTTTTTTTTAATCTATCAGTTCTTGAGTAGCTAAGGCCATAGTTATGTTCCTTGAGAGATTATCAGCAAAAGTTGCAGTATGTATTTCTTTACTTAAAAGCAGTAACAGAAACTGTAAGAGAAGTTATAATAGTAATTAAAGCAGTAACCCCTAAGATTGAAACAGCTATAAATCGTCTTGTCCTGGTCAATTTATTACTTACTAATTCCAAGGCCTTTAGGCCTTGGTTATCATACCAATTTTCAGTAACATTTACAGGCACCATAAGATATGGAGGTTGTTTCACAATAATTACAATTTTTGCTCCAAGTTGACTATGCAGGCAGTTTGTTAAAATACAATTATTACAGTGAGCATGGGCTAATACACCATCGGTTTGAATCCTAACGTGATGGAATTCAGTAGCAATTAGAAAGGGACAAGGCATCTGAATGCAAGATTTAGAATAATAAGTTCGAATAGATGAGGGTCTCTTCAAAGTAATAGGCATGGCAGAAGCTATAGCTTTCCATAGGAGTGGTTGATATTTATGTACATTTTTGTATACAGAATGTAATATAGGAGATATCCATCCATTGGTTGGGGAAACTCTGTGGATTAATAAAGGAGGAGGAATAAAAGAATCATCCCACTTATAAGTACTGCTCTCATTTTTATAATAATTTTTATAATCAATAGCGGGGTCAGAAATCCATAACCTTTACAGTAGGTGAAATAGGAGAAGATAACAATAAGGGGTTAACAGAGTCATACATACACTTAATCCAAGGTGGGAAAAAGCCCTCTCGATCGCGTAAAATCGTAGAAATTTCTTTCTGCCAAGAAGGGCAGTCAGGAAAAGCAGAAGGGTGTGGATTATATACATGGTGATAGCCATTACATGGATAAGAAACAGGAGAAGAAACTTGAACACCAGGCACTAGAAGTTTAAGAATCCATAATTGACGCTGATTCTGAGCTTGAGCATGATCAATAATCTTACCTGCCACCTGAGTTTTTAGGCACCTGGGAAAAGGCGCACAGTAAGGCCAAACAGTAGGCAAGGTAAAGCATATAGGAACAGAATGAGATTTACCGTAGAAGGCAAAGTTAGTTGTAGTGGCAGTAAAATCTCAAAGGGTGCAGCAGGCAATCCAGGACCACCAAGAAGACCAGACTGATTTACATGAAACTTAATAGGCTTGTTATCCCAAGTAACAGCATGAAAGTTAGAAGGATTAGGAAAAAAGGCCCAAAAGGTTTCTGCATGAATGAATCCTACCTGACAAGTCAGAATCGAAAATATAGCAAGAAAAATCACAGCAGGTCTTTCACCAAGCCCTGAGCCGTCACCAGCAGCTCAGCAGTAGAAGTAAGCTGTTTAATTTGTCCCCTGGTAGGCGGGGAAGCCTTCTGGGTTGACTTAGCCTGACGAATCCGGCGTCTAGAAGAGTGGTCCTGAGAGCTTGCATCAAGAGTTAAACACTTAAGCTGCAAGACCAAATTTGAGTCATAGTTTGGCGACAGGACCTTGGGTTTTCTGGAGTGGCTGTCTGGTTTCCTGTCATTTCCTCGAACATCACCATCATGACCTCTTTTCCTGGATATTGACATGACGAATAAGACGATCTGGTATCCAGATGGGGCTTTCAGAACCCTGTGGAAACACACAAGCAAAGCCTCTCCCACAAGTCAGTAAGACATCTGGTCCTTTTCATTGTCCCGTAAGGACATCTTTCCGTTTGACCATTGGCTTGGGGGAAATATCAATTTCCAATGTCTTTTTTTTTAAAGCCTTTTTTTTTTTCATGTTTTATTTATTTCTAGGAGAGAGAGACAGCGTGAGCAGGGGAGGGTCAGAGAGAGAGGGAGTCACAGACTGAAACAGGCTCCAGGCTCTGGGCTGGCAATCAGCACAGAGCCCGACGCGGGGCTCGAACCCACGAACCGCGAGATCATGACCTAAGCGAAAGCCGGACGCTTAACCGACTAAGCCACCCAGGCGCCCCAAATTTCCAATGTCTTAACATCAGAGTTTCCCCATCAGAATTTACATTAAGGAAATTCAACACAAACATAGCATGATTTAAGATATGATGAAGGGCGCCTTGGCGAATGAGAACGTCGATTTCGCTTAGGTCATGATATCACGGTTTGTGGGTTCGAGCCGCGTCGGGCTCTGTGCTGACTGCCAGCCAGAGCCTGGAGCCTGTTTCAGTCTGTCCTCCCTCTCTCTGACCCTCCCCTGCTCACTGTCTCTCTCTCCTAGAAATAAATAAAATATTTTAAAAGAAGATATGATGAGAATTATGTTTAAAATCTCCATCCTGGAGGTTTGTTTTTTTTTAATGTTTCATTTATTTCTAGGAGAGAAAGAGAGAGAGCATGAGCAGGGGAGGGTCAGAGAGAGGGAGTCACAGACTCTGAAACAGGCTCCAGGCTCTGAGCTGGCAGTCAGCACAGAGCCCGGCACAGGGCCCGAACCCACGAATCGCGAGATCATGACCCAAGCGAAAGTCGGACGCTTAACCGACTAAGCCACCCAGGCGCCCCTCCATCCTGGAGTTTTTTAATTTGTGCTTTCAGAATTTGATGTGTCCTCTCAACAATGGCCTGTCCCTGTGGGTTATGGGGAATGCCAATTGTATGATCAATTTGAAAGTGGCTACAGAAAGATGCAAATGCCTTGGAGGTATAAGCTGGGCCATTGTCTGTCTTAATATGTTTAGGCATTCCCATATAAGAAAAACATAGAAATAAATGTTGTACCACATCTTTATAAGCTTCCCCAGATCTGGCAGAGGCAACCACAACATGTGAAAAGGTATCTACTGTAACATGCACAAAGGCAAGTTTTCCAAAAGATGGGACATGAGTGACGTCCATCTGCCAGAGGCTATTTGGTGTAAGTCCCCTTGGATTTACCCCAACTGGAGTTGAAGTAGGCATAGTCATGGGGCAGACTGAACAATTTTTAACAATTTGTCTAGCGGCTTCTCGAGTAAGCCCAAACTGTAACCTAAGTGCGTTAGAGTTTTGATGATGCAGATTATGTGACTTAATAACCTGTCCTTCTTTTGATTCAGAGAGGAAACCAATGTATTCTTTAGTGAGTCTATCGGCTAAGCGGTTTCCCGAGATCAAAGGTCCTGGTAAACTAGAATGAGCTCTTATGTGGCCTATATGAAAGGGCAAAGTTCTAGATGAGAATACAGCTTGCAATTTTGAAAGTAAGATAGCAATAGTGGATTTATGTGTAGGAATCACCGCAGTCTCAATATGCGGAAAAAGTCTAACCACATAAAGTGAATGTGAATATCAATTGAAAGGCTGATCTTTTAAAAAGGTGAAAACACAGCGCAAAGTTCAGCATTTTGAGTAGAAGTCTCCCCAGTACATAACTGATGAGTATGAAAATTTTTCCTGAGCCAAGTAACATGTATTGGGAAATAGGCTCAGCATACGTATTCTTCCTGTTTTTCTTAACAGCCTGTCTGGCTAAGCCTTCAAATTCTGCCTTTCAAAGCAAATAGTTCCCTCCAGATAAACAACTTTTTGCTACTTGTACCCAATTATAGGGAGTCATCCAATGGTTGGTTAGAGAATCTACCAAGGTTAGAGTATATTGAGCCAGGGGCCCATATTGAGCGCAAGCAGCCTTTAACTCCTTCAACAACTTATAGGACACTGGAGTCCAGTTAGGAGATTCATTAGAGGAATCAAGATCTTCAAAAGGTCCATATAGGACTGGAAAGCTTAAGGAAAAATCTACATCTCCCTCTTCTAGTGCTTGTTGTTTAGCTTTAGTTAGTCGTGAGGGAGGCATCTTGCCTGGTGGTCTATAGTTCTCTTTTAATGCTGGAGGCTGGGAAAGGTTAGAATTACTTACCAAGTTTGGAGGAGGAGGCAGAAACTTTACGGATTTTGGGGGTTTCTTATCCTTATTTTCTTTGGGAGAATAATCATTACAAGAACTTATAAAGGAATTTTCCTGCCCATATTTAAATGCTTCTTCCTCCAAATCAACCTCATCACCACTAGTGAGCCAGTCAGCACTAGAATCTTCTTTAGCAGTGGCTGCTGTGACATAAGGATTTGAAAGTGGTGGAGACTGAGGTTTAGGGGATAAAGGAGTAGTCTCATCAAGATCATTCAAATGTGTCTTAGAAAGAATGGTGTTCAATTTGGCGCCCTCATGTTGAGGGTTTAAAGCATCTCTAATCTGGGGCGCCTGGGTGGCTTAGTCGGTTAAGCGTCTGACTTTCGCTTAGGTCATGATCTCGCGGTTCGTGGGTTCGAGCCCCGCGTCGGGCTCTGTGCTGACTGCCAGCTCGGAGCCTGGAGCCTGTTTCAGTCTGTGACTCCCTCTCTCTCTGACCCTCCCTGCTCATGCTGTCTCTCTCTCTCCTAGAAATAAATAAATGCTGTCTCTCTCTCTCCTAGAAATAAATAAAACATTAAAAAAAATTAAAAAAAAAATAAAGCATCTCTAATCATATTCCAAACAACAAACGTATCTACAGGAACCTTTTCAGAGCCATAGAGAGTATAGTCAGTTTTTAACTGCTCCCCGACTTTGTTCCAAGTCTGTATATTTACAGTCCCTTCTTCGGAGAACCAGGGGCATTGCTATTGAACAAAATGTAAAAATCTGGCTATCTGAGAACTGTTAACTTTTATACCCCTGGTATTTAATAGGTGTAACAAAATTTCTTTTTTTTTTTGATAGTAGAAAACATCTTTATTTATTTATGTATTTATGTATTTATTTATTTATTTTACAAATAGTTTATTGTCAAATTGGTTTCCATATAACACCCAGTGCTCATCCCCACAAGTGCCCTTCTCCATGCCCATCTCCCCCCTCTCCCCCACATCCATGAGTCCTCAGCTTATTCTCAGCATTCAAGAGTCTCTCATGGTTTGCCTCTCTCCCTTTCCCCACCATTTCCCCCCTTCTTCTCCCCCAAGGGATACAGAAATTGCTGATGCATAGGTGTAACAAAATTTCTATAAAGAGTTTCCGTTCTTTAGATGCAGAATGGCCCATTCTACCTTCGAGCCAAAACAAACAAACAAAAAACAAAAACAAACAAAAAACATTGTCTTCTGATTACTTAAATCTCTAACCTGTATAACCGATAGGAAGGGCTGCAGCTTCCCTTATTTGAGATTTTATCCAACCCAATACTTACTTACTTACTTATTATATACTTACGATTACACTTCCGGGTCCCTGTTCGATTACACTCCCGGGTCCCTGTTCGGGTGCCACTCTACAGGGGTCCAGCCTCTGCAAGCCAGGGTTGACCCGGAGAGTGAGGGTTGGAGTCAGCAAAGAAGACACGGAGCCAGCCTCTTCAGGTGGACTGCTCAAATTTATTTTTCAGCTTAGGGTTTTTATATAGCAAATCCAAACAATCATGCTTAAACAATTTACATTTTTGAATACAGTCATGGGACTTAACATTTCTAAGTTTTCTTGGCAACAGTGATTTCACGGTACATGGTTTCCACTTCAACCAATAAAATTTAACCAGGTAGTCAGAACAAAGTTGTACATATTCTTTACTACGTATGGCAGGGTATCTAAGGATAAGTGGAGCATATTGCCAGCATACATGAGAACACAGTGCCCTTTAATTGTTTACATTCAGTGGGCATGCAAAAACAGGATATACTCGTACCCACGGTTGTAGGTAATAGACCCTCACAACCCCTTACTAAGAAAGAACACTGTCAACATTTATCATAGATGACGTATGGAAATGTTTTATGTGGATCAACTAGAATTTGGTCTCTGCATTTACCGATCTCATTCTTTGGCCAGAACAATCCATAAGCTGCCTCACAGGCTTGAGGTCAGCAGGCAATATGTCTCTAACACTTTTCCGAGAAAGTCCTCCACAACTACTAAGTCTTGTTTTTGTCTCTGCTTATGGCATAATATGTATTCTTACTGGCAATCAGACGCATACAAGGAGAATGAATTCTAGGTCTCTTATAGACCCCATGCATACCGGACTGTCTCCATTTTTGCTAACTGCTACAATATTCATTAGACAACATCTGATTGAGGGGGAGAACATGATATTTAGGTACATTCCATTTTGGAGGAAGGGGGGAACTTTGGGCGATTCTGGTTTCATATTCACCCTAGAATAGCCTAACAGCAGAAGTGAGAGTAAAAGGCACAGACTAAGTAGAGAAGAAGAATTCTTCGGGGGGTTCTTCTGACTGCTGCCTTGCAGTCTTTTCCCACAGGTTTTTCCCGGGGCTTTGCCATCAGGGATGACCTGTGCAGTTTCGGTCTCCGGCATGATTATATAACTCATGGCACTCTCAAAGGCTGTAAGGCTTTCAGCCCCTTGATAACATTGGTTCCCTGTATGGGTAAGCCAATAGAAGGCCCATGTCAATATCCACCATTGTTAAATCATATATAATATTTCCTGTCACTGCAGGGAGAGGTCTGATGAAATCGATTTGCTATTTCAGATATAGCCCTCCACCTTTGTAAATCTTTCGCCTGTGAAGTAGGCCCAATGTCTGGATTTCTGGCATCTGGTGTAGTCCCTAATGGCTTTGTTTAAATATCTCTTTGCTGCGTAGACTCCTCTATTAACAATCCATTAAAAAAAAGAACAGTCTATTTTTACAATCACATGGTGCCCAAATGCCCTGACCTCTCATGTCCCCACTGATTAAAGGGGTAGGGTGTTTCCTCCCAAAGGTCTGGAGACTCCCCCTCTTTCTGGAGCCATACCTCCTTTGATGATTTTGTTAATTTGTAAGGTTTGGCATTGTAGCATGCCTTCTTTGTTACTTGTTTGGCATGAACAGAGATATGGTATATCCAGATGGAATAGTGGGAGCTGATGTGATTTCCTTACTCTTCTGTACTCCAAATGTCATTGACTTGTATTTTTTACCCCTGATTTTGCCAAAGTCCTGACTGAGTAGGTAGGTCATTAGCCACTGACCAGGAGTCAGTAAACATGTAAACTTTTGGAGCACATTTGTCAAAGTCATACTCTTTTGCTAGGAGTATTATACATGATTGGGCCTACTGGGCAGTTTGGTATGTCTCCCATATGGACTTTGAAATGTCTGAAATAGGAGTGACAGACTGTAGCTATCCATTTTCGGGTCCCTTATGTCTCATGCTTACTCCATTGGTAAAGGAAGACCACTGCTTTTCTTGTTTCGAGAGTGTTGAGCATCTTTCCTCTTGTCCCCATTGAGCAGGGGCAGAGGCATTTCTGGGATTTGGGCAAGTTTGCTTCAGTGGCAGGGTATGTAGCTCTTTCCTACACTCCAGTAGGGCTCGGTTCAGCTGCCCACTTAGATACCATTTCCATTTTAATAAGGAGGCCTCTCTGTTGCTAATCTGATTTTTATGGGAAGCTTTTTCCTTTATGCAGCACATATGAGAGATCTCTGTCTGTGGGTAACTGGCTTTCCCTCAGAAAGGACCTCATTTTCCATAAGTGCCTTTTACGCTGCCAGGAGCTGCCATTCTGGTAGCAAATGTATTTGGGCAGAGACTGGGAGCTGCCTACTGCAAAAACCCATGGGTAGGAGTTTGCCAGTCTATTTGGTCTAGAGGCCCCAGGATGCAAGTTTTGTGGTGGCAGAAGCTTTTAATTGTATGTCCTGCCCTTGGGGCACTCGTAGGAAAGCTGAAGTGACAGCTCCTTTTAGTTTATCTAGTGCCTGTTGTTACTCAGTTCCCAACTGAATGTGGAAAACTTATGGACTACCCAGTAGTAGGGCCTAGTAAATAGTTAAGGTGAGGAATGTGTTGGCACCAAAATCCGAACTTTTCTGGCCAATGTTGAGCCTCCTTACTGATGTGGGAGTTTGGAACACTAGAGCTTTTCTTTTACCAGACTGGGAATAGTTGCCCTTCTCAGTTCCAAATGTAACCTCATATTTACCAGACCCGGAGGACCCTTGGATCTTATGGGAGGACAATTGCCCATCCCTTCTCAGTGAGGTATTCATTCAGGGTTGTGTCGGCTCATGAGACAGAGTCTTGGCTAGGTCCAGTTAAGAGGATGTCATCAATATGATGCCAAAGCCGAGTTTTTTTTATGGGATTGGGGCAAGTGTCTAGGTTTTGTCTGCAAAACCCACATGCAATGGCAAGACCGTCGAAGTCCCTCATGGGCAACCAGGAAAAGTCCATGGTTGACCCTCAACCTTCACTCAAAGGTGAAGGCAGATTGTGGTCCAATCTCCTATGATACTTTCACTAAATGGAACATGTTAGCCAGATCTGTAACTTCAGACCATTTACCCATGTTATTTTGACTGTTTTCCATTAAGGGAGTGATATATGATAGAGGAGTTCTAATGAGGGGGAAAGCCTTGTTTAAGCCGCTATGATCAATAATTAGCCTCTAATCACTAGCAGAGTCTGTAAGCACAGGCCATAATGGAGAACTGAACCGTGAGACGGTAGGTACCTCTTCTTTAACTACATTAGCCATGACTGACATAGTCCTTCAGTGCCTTGCTATAGCTGTTACTGTGGTGTATTTACTACCCACAGTGATGGGGAATATTAACTGATTCCCACTGGCTGGCACCCATAATAGTGTAAAAGCCTTGGGCTTGTTCCATGAGGTTACCTGCGGACTGAGATGATCCATTCCGATCATGGAAACAGGTATAGTCTCCAAGGGAACAACCAGGAAGGAACCATCTTTAAGCAAATCTGGGCCATTTTTGTTTTTTATTTGGTTTCTCACACCTCTGGCCAATTTTAATAAGTTGGTAATTTTCCCTTTAATTAATTCTCCTCCCAAGCTGGTCACCTCCTTTGGGGGGTCCTTTTTAGAAGGGTCTTCACTTCTGTGGCTGCTGGATCTCTTTGTGGGGGTTCTCCTAGGCACTGATGGAGATCAGAGGCAGGTACTGAAGGTGAGGCTGCCTCTGAAGGGGAAGCCTACTGTAGTTTGTAATCTTACCCTAGTATGGTAAGTCCTCCACTTATTTATTAGAGAACATCCAATTTGAGACCCGCTTGTCCCTTAGAGTTCAATTTAGTTTGTGATGGTTAAGTTTATGTGCCAACTTGACTGGGCCATGGAGTGCCCAGATATTTGGTCAATCATTCTTCTGGGTGTGTCTGTGAGGGTGCTTCTGGATGAGATTACATTTGAATCCGAAGACTCAGTAAAGCGTATTGCCGTTCTCAATGTGAATGACCCTCATGCAATCAGTTAAGGGCTTGAATAGAATAAAAAAGCTGACCCTCCCATGAGTAGGAGGGAATTTCCTTCTGCCTGACTTGCTAGAACAGGGACTTGGTTTTTTCTGCTTTTGGACTCGAATTGAACCACTGGCTTTTCCTAGGCCTTGAGCTGTTGGCTCTCCTGGGGCTCCAGCTTGAGGGCTGTAGATCGTGGGACTTGCCAGTGTCTGTAACCATGGGAGCCAATTCCTCATAATGAATCTCTTTCTATATGTATACATCCTATTAGTTCTGTTTCTCTGGACAATCCTGACTAATATATAACCTGTCTTGTTTTCTCAGGGTTCACGCTTAAGTAGAGGCCTGGCTGTAGGTGGTTTGTTTGGCTCAGGAGGGGGGCAGCTTCACTGTTGATAGTAATTTTGATTTAGCCAGATGGCCTAAACACTGAATTTGTTGTTGTGTGTTTTTTTTTAATGAGTTTCTATTAAATTCAGGGCAGCTATGGCTTCTTGTACTGTTTTTGGATTAGCCATCATTGCCAGTAAAGAGGACTTATATTTGTCAGGAGCCCCCCTGAGAAACCACTGTGTGCACTCAGGATTCAATTCAGCCTCCCCTGACTTGCCAAGTCATGCTGCACACCATCTGTTACCTGATAAGCCCACTCCAGCATCCCCAGCTGATGAAAGAGATCTTTGGCCTCAGCTAGCATTTTCTATTGACAGTCTGCCCAGGTGGCTCTAAAGCCTCATGTAGGGTGGGTGGTCTGCTAAGCCATAAAAATCTACATCAACAAGGTACATGTGGGGCCCCTGGGTGGCTCAGTTAGTTAAGCATCTCTCAGGTCATGATCTCCTAGTTCTCGAGATTGAGCCCTCTGTGGGGCTCTGTGCTGACAATGCAGAGCCTGCTTCACATACTCTGTCTCCCTCTCTCTCCGCCCCTCCCCTACTTGCTCTTGCAGGCGCGCACACACTCTCTCTCTCTCTCTCTCTGTCTCTCTCTCTCTCTCTCAAAAATAAACATGAAAAAAAACAAGGCAGATGTGAACAGGGGCCCAAAGCCTCCTCTGGGGGTCCTTCCCACTTTCCTCACCAGTTGTGTGGGATCCTTTAATAGGGACTCCATTTTTCTTTCCATCCTGTACTATGGCAGCCAACTGTTTCTTTTTTTTTAAAAAAGTGCATAATAAGTGCAATGAAGTAGTTTCTATGTGCATATTTACTACCTCATCTATATCCATGTGTATGTGTAAGAGAGTGAGCAGATCTTGTATGTATGTGAGAATGTGTTTGTACATAAAACTGGCTTTGTACTTATATGTGTCCCAGTGTGTATATAAAACCATGAGCATATGAGAAAGGAAGTGTGTGTCTAGGAAGTCAAGGGAGGGGATTTGGCCATACATGTGTATTTCCCAGTGTACATCTGGGTGCATGAATGCACACATCTGTATCTGTGGTGATGCGTGTCCATGTGAGTGCAGGTGTTACCTGCATTGCTGGTATGCTGCATATGTGAGTATATATGTGTTTTATTAATTTTTAATACTATGTTTGCCTTTATTTGCAAGGCTGATTTATTTTTTTACGTTTATTTATTTTTGATAGAGAGAGAGAGAGAGACAGAGACACAGAATCCAAAGCAGGCTCCAGGCTCTGAGCTGTCAGCACAGAGCCTGACGCGGGGCTCAAACCCACCAGCCATGAGATCATGACCTGAGCCAAAGTCAGACACCCAACCAACTGAGCCACCCAGGCACCCCGGCCACCAATTGTTTCTATTTCAGCTCCTCTTAGGTGCAACTCCCAGCGAGTGAGTGAGTGGGGGAGGAGGGGGAGGAGGAAGAGAAAGAGGAGTCCCCTCCTTTAAGTGAAAACCAGCTTCTCCTTAACCTTCCTCTCTTATCTCTTGTTTTTATATTACCTTGCTGGTGGTCTTGGAGAGAGGGTAGACTTTCTTCTTCACTACCATGGTGGTATCATGCTGTCTGTTCCTCTAGAGGACACCAGTCTTCTTCTCCCGGCTCCTCCCCTCCATCTTGTCTCCTTGTCCTGGTGAGAAGCTGGCCAGGGGGAAGACCTCGTGTGCCTCTCCTGGTTTGGAGCCCTTGTTCAGCACGATAGCCCCCTGCTTAGGAGTCCCAGAAGGACCAGGAATATAAACTTCCTCATCTTAAGTCACTTTAATGCTTTAGCCACTTCAACCCAAGGGGGTTCTGGACACCCCTCCAGGGAGGGACTAGAATGACGCCATCTGCAACAGCAGATCTGGGTGCAACACATCAGAGTCAAGCCAGCTGTGTGCAAAGGTGCCTCAGCCAGCTGCACTTAGGAGACCAGCCTTGCTTGGCCTGAGATCTCTGCCTTATAGGCTTGCTTAGCTGCCATTAGTGGTCCCTAGCGATGAAGATGAACTCTCCTCTCAAGAAGACTGGTCAGTGACAGGGAGTTCCTCCCACCATAGCCTGTTATGAGATAGGGAGAGTTCACCCTCAGTTCAGGGGCATGCATCCCTGTCCCTTTTCTGTTCAGGTCCTCAGATCTTACATTCTTCATCATCTGTTTAATGGGAGTATATAAGCAGGCAAGCTGACTTCCTTCCTCAGGCAGCTCAGTGCCTCTAACTTCAAAAGTCAGTTCCAGTGGCTTGGATTCACTCAGATATTGGTATAACTGCCCAGCTCCGGTAATGAAGCACTGGAGACGCCATGAATAACATAGCACAGAGCAATGCCATGCCAAAGTGGCACAGTGGTATTCCCAATTTTGAATCCCAGCTATTTGAAGCTGTCCAGAATTTTTGCTAATTAGGTTTCTTACTGACTATGCAGTCCCCATATCTATTTCCTAATTACCTCCAGAAATCCTCCCTTCCTCATTGCCACTTGCACGAGTTTGAGGTGTGTGGGGGCTGATCAAGGAAAAATACATGACCACGGGGTAGCAGTAGCACACAGAAGCTTTATTGGGTGACACATTGACAAGGTTTGCAGGCAGGGTAAGAGTCTGTACAGAAGCTAATGTTGAGGGTCACAAAGAAGGAGAGAAGGGAAAGGGAACTGCTGGGAGAAGGGAGAGCGAAGGGTGAGCTTACATATCTAGGTGATATCATTCAGGAACAAAGTGGGAAGTCTCTGGGTCAGGGAGCTCTGAAGGGGAGTAGCAACTTGGGCCTTTTACAGCCCAGGGCTTACCTTACATATTGCCAGCAGATATAGGATGATATTTCATGGGGTATGCAAAGCAGGTAGGTTCTAAGTGGTGAAAAATCTGCTTGCTTGGGCTATTTATAAAATAATCGGATTTGGTTTTTTTCTTTTTTTAATGTTTATTTTTGAGAGAGAGAGAGAGAGAGAGAGAGAGAGAGAGAGAGAGAGCAAGCATGAGCAGGGAAGGGGCAGAGAAAGAGGGAGACACAGAACCCGAAACAGGCTCCAAGCTCTGAGCTGTCAGCACAGAGCCCGATGTGGGGCTCGAACTACAAATCGTTAGATCATGACCTGAGCCAAAGTTGGACGCTCAACTGACTGAGCCACCCAGGTGCCCCTAAAATACTTGGATTTGTAAAAATATAAGTTTGGCACCAGCAAGCTTTTGAGCTACTTGGGCTCAGCATGCAGTGAAGAAACAAACAGCCCAGGGACCAATATACAGAGGTCATCTTTGACCCATTTAGATAACATACAAAGGCATAATACATTCTATTAGGTCCTTAGGAATTCTAGCCCCAAAATTTTAAAGTATAGTTACAATTTATCATTTAAGGATCATTTCTGCTTCTCGCATCTGCAGTTGTAGTTCTGGTCCCAAGATGATTGCATCAGGTAGGAAAGAAAAAAACTGAGGTCAGGTAGGGAAAGAATGGTATAATACTACCAGCGTCTTCCCCACCCTCTTAGCCTCAAACCTCTTAGAAAACTGGAAGAATCTATTGGAGACTCTCCTCCTCTATGTTAAATGCAAACATAGATTCCTGAAGGGGTGTAAGCTGGCTCTTCATGGCATTATCTCCCCCATTTTAGACAATTGCCTGTTCCAATTCTCTATCAAACCAGTACTCTGAGAATGATATGCAACACGATATATCCATTTGATGTGTTATCTCTTTGTCCATTGTTGGACTCTGAGCTGTAAAGTGTGTCCTTCGGTCTGAAAAAATGTAACTCAGTAGTGCCAGTTGCTAGAGTATCTTCTATTCCAGTTTTAAAAGTAGTGTTCTATTTGCAGCTACCACCATGTATGCAAAGCCCGGTACAATGTCTATTCCTGTCAAGGCCCATTTATTAAAAATAATAATTATTATGTGATATGATAGAGGTGTTAGCTAATGCTATAGTGGTAATCATATTGCAATATATAAACGTACCAAATCAACACCACAGTACAACCTTAAAGTGACATAATGTTATATGTCAATTATATCTCAATTAAAAAACAAAAACCCATTTACAGCCTCCTGGAACGACCAGCAGCAGTCTGACATAATGTGCTTGCCAGTTTACTTGTGGGGCCTTCCCCAAAGGAATCTCCTCCATAGTCATCTGAGCTCCCTGTGTCTCTTGTCATTAGACAGCACCGTTCTTTTTGTTTTTTGGGGGGGGGTGGTCATGATACTTAATTTTCTATTTCTTTCCTTTTTAAATTTTATTTAAATCCAAGTTAGTTAACATATAGTGTAATAATGACTTCAGGAATAGAACTTAGTGATTCATCACCTACATGTAACACCCAGTGCTCATCACAAGTGTCCTTCTTACTGTCTATCACTCTTTTAGCCCATCCCCCCACTCAACACCTCTTCAGCAACCCTCAATTTGTTCTCTTTATTTAGGAGTCTCTTAAGGTTTGTCTCCCTCTCTGTTTTTATCTTGTTTTTCCTTCCCTTCTCATATGTTCATCTGTTTTTGTTTCATAAATTCCACATATGAGTGAAATCATATATTTATTTTTCTCTTATTTTGCTTAGCATAATACACTGTAGTTCCATCCTCATTGTTGCAAATGGTAAGATTTCATTCTTTTTAAAAAAACTGACTACTATTCCATCGTGTGTGTGTGTGTGTGTGTGTGTGTCACATCTTCTTTATCCATTCATCTGTTGATGGACATTTGGGCTCTTTCCATAATTTGGCTATTGTTGATAGCACTGCTATAAACATTGGGGTGCATGTGCCCCTTCGAAGCAGCATTTTTGTATCCTTTGGATAAATACTGAGTAGTGCAATTGCTCGATCATAGAGTAGTTCTATTTCTTAATTTTTGAAGAACCTCCATACTGTTTTCCAGAGTGGCTGCACCAGTTTGCATTCCCACCAGCAGTGCAAAAGTGTTCTACTTTCTCTGCATCCTCGCCAACATCTGTTGTTTCCTGAGGGGTTGCACTGAATATGTAGGTTGCTTGGAGTAGTATTGACATTTTAATAATATTTGTTCTTCCGATCCATGAGCATGAAATGCTTTTCCATTTCTTCGTGTCTTCTTCAATTTCTTTCATAAGCTTTCTATAGTTTTCAGCAGATAGATCTTTTACCTCTTTGGTTAAGTTTATTCCTAGATGTTTTATGGTTTTTGGTGCAATTGTAAATAGGATCAATTCCTTGATTTCTCTTTCTGCTGCTTCATTATTGGTGTATAGAAATGCCACAGATTTCTGTACATCGGTTTTATGTCCTGTGACTTTGCTGAATTCATGTATCAGTTCTAGTAGTTTTTTGGTGGAGAGACAGGACAGTTCTTACTGATGTTTTGTGTCTCAGTGGGTGCTAGAGGAATATGTCAATGATTAACTCATGCCTGCATTGCTGCATCTCTCCCACGTCTGCTCATATCGTAGACCCAGATGGCTGCCTCAAGCAAGCACACCAGAATATCCACTTGCCAGTCCTTCGGATCCTAGAAAGGATTCTTTTCTAATGGGCATTGACATGCTCTACTTTACTGTACCTTTTATATTCCCCTAGTCATTTTCATAGGGCTGTGACCCATATTGGGACCGCTTCAATAGTCCAGTTTTCTATTGCCCATATGCCTGACCATATGGCTAAGCCAATGGCTACTACCCATTAGTCAGTGATAACTCAAACATAGTGGTTCTTATCTTTGCTCCATTCTTCCATCATTGGAAGGAAAATAGCATGCAGTTCAGCCCACTGAATTGAATTGTTCTCACGTTCTTCGACCAGAGTTTTCACATCAGTCAGTTGTAGTGTGGTGGCTTTCCAAACAGGATGTCATCTGTCCACCTTGGAACTGCCATCTATAGACTAAGCAGCTTTTCGTGATTCCAAAGTCAGCCCTCAGAAAAAGAGTCTGTCTGCTTGTGAATATGATTTCTTGCATTCCTCTGGTAGCATGTTCTTATATAAACCATTTCCATTTAATTATGGAACTCTTCTGCACACTGCTGTCTTTCCTGGAGTGTTTCTCTGTCATTATCCAAGACATTGTGGGTACTTAATATTTCAAGATTCTTTTATGACCTTCAGTCATGGGGACAGTTTCAATTAATGCCTAATAGCAAGCTAATAATTGTTTCTCAACCAGTGTCTATTATACTTGCTGTGTCTGGAAATTTTCTGGTCCAAACTCCTAGTGATGACCACTGGGTGGCACTCATGGACTTTTGCCATAAGTTCCAGTCTATTTCTTTTTCTCCACCAGGTATTCTATACTGTTTCAAATCAAGAACCTGTGTGGATTCTAGAAATTCTGTAAATTCCCATTTAACATGTTCAATTAATACTGGCTGAAGGCTTAACTTATATGCCTTCTGTTCTACAACACTAGGTAGGAGAAGTACTCTGCAGTCAGACATCATCCCAATAATACATTCAGGCAAGGGAGATGCAACCACTTCACATAAAATCCATTGACACATTTCCATTTTCATCCAAACTTCCATCTTAATCTCATCAACGATTGCATCCTAATATCTCTCCCAATCTAGCTGTAGTCTCTGTTAGGACTTCACCAACAGGTTTTGGAAAAACCCATGTCAAGGAGTCCAAGAAAGGTTTTCCCTACCCTGGCCATTTTACCCACACATGTTCATACAAACTTGGGTCCCCAAGCCAGGGATCTGCCCAAGGGAACTTGTGATTCCTTCATCAATCCTTATCCTGATTAAGTTGTCAAACCATTACCCCTAGTAACTTGAGGTCAGTTTTCCCATTGTTATCTTTGCTTTCTGGCTTAAAATTCTTCTAGGGGCGCCTGGGTGGCTCAGTCGGTTAGGCATACAACTTCGGCTCAGGTCATGATCTTGCAGTTCATGGGTTTGAGCCCCACGTCAGGCTCTGTGCTGACAGCCTGGAGCCTGCTTCTGATTCTGTGTCTTTCCCACCCTCTCTGCCTCTCCCCCACTTGCACACTGTCTCTCTCCTTCTCTCTCTCTAAGAAATAAACAATAAAATAAAATAAAATTCCTCCAAACTAGGGAGAATTGAGTGGATTTGTTTAGGGCATGTCAATGTTGATGGACCAGCAGAGGGTCCCATCAGTCCACTCAACCTCCAATAGAGCTGCATTAATGCCTTGGTTTTGACTCCACCAATATCTGCTTTATTAACCAATAACTGTTTAAAGATTTCCACCCTGTTTGGAAAAGTCCCTTGACTCTCCCTTTTGTCACTAATTTTCTCAGCCATATATGATATAATAATTGATAAGAAATATATATTTGGGGGGTGTCTGGTTGGCACAGTTGGTTGGTTGGGCATCTGACTTTTGGTTTTGGATCGAGTCATGATCTCACAGTTTGTGGGTTCGAGCCCTGAATCGGACTCTGTGCTGACAGTGTGGAGCCTGCTTGAGATTCTCTCTCTCTCTCTCTCTCTCTCTCTCTCTCTCTCTCTCTCTCTCTCTCCCCCCACCCCATGTTCTCTCTCTATCTTTCTCTCTCAAAAAATAAGTAAAAAAACTTTAAAAAATTTTTTAAAGAAATATATATTCAGTCATTCAGATGACTACAATATATTTCTGATACATTTAGTTTTTATCCATAGTTTGTAAGAAGGCTTCAGAAACATAAAGGTGACATGAGTGTCTTGTTACTAATGAAAGTGACTTCTGTATCCCATCCTTGGTGAGCTTGTTGCCAGGAAGACCAACCATGTGATTAGAAAGTTGGAACTTTCAACCTCACCCCTTGACTTCTGGGGAGAGGAAAGAGACTGGAGGTTGAATCAGCCAGTGTCCAATGACTTAGTGAATCATGACTACGCAGTGAAGCCTCCATAAAACCCAAAAGGACTGGATCCAGAGAGATTCCAGGTTGGTGAACACATGGAAACAGGAGGGGAGTGGATCTCTTTCCCCATACCTTCCCTATGTATCTCTTCATCTGGCTGTTGATTTGTATTCTTTAATAAACTGGTAAATCTGTTCCCCTGAGTTCTGCTCTAGCAAATTATAAGAACCTAAGGAGAAGGTTCTCAGAACTTCTAGTTTATAGCCAGTTGGTCAGAAGTACAAGTAATAATCTGGACTTGTGACTGACATTTGAAGTCCAAGGAGGAGGTTGTTGGAACTTCCAATCTGTAGCTGGTCAGTGAAAAGCACAGGTAACAGCCTGGGGCCTGTGACTGGTGTCTGCATTTGGGGGCTGGGGGGATAGTTTTGCAGGACTGAGCCCTTAACCTGTGGAATCTGATGCTATCTCTGAATAGTTAGTATCAGATTTGTGTTGAATTCTCAGACACCCTGCTGGCGTCCAAGAATTGCTTGCTGTGTGTGTGTGTGTGTGTGTGTGTGTGTGTGTGTGAGAGAGAGAGAGAGAGAGAGAGAGAGAGAGAGAGAGCTCCCTTCCCCCATTTCGGAATTAGGTCTGGGAACTAAAAAAGAGTTAAGGTCAGTAGAGCAGCTGTAAGATCCACACAAAGAAGTTGATGATATTGATTCAAAAAATGAGATAATTCCTTGTTATGGTTTTGTTAACATTTTTTTTTAATTTTTAACGTTTATTTCTGAGAGAGGGAGAGACAGCGTGAGCAGGGGAGGGTCAGAGAGAGAGGGAGACACGGAATCGGAAACAGGCTCCAGGCTCTGAGCTGGCTGTCAGCACAGAGCCCGACGCGGGGCTGGAACCCACGAACCGTAAGATCATGACCTGAGCCGAAGTCGGATGCTTAACCAACTGAGCCACGCAGGCGCCCCCAAAATTTATTATTTTAACCATTTTAAAGTGTACAATTCAGTATCATCTAGTACATTCACAACAGTGTGCAACCATTACAACTATCTAGTGGAAACTAATTTGACAATAAACTATTTGTAAAAAAAAAAAAAAAAAAAAAGTGGATCAGGAGAAACTTAACAGAAGACCATGGGGGAGGAGAAGGGGAAAAATAGTTGAGGAGAGGGAGGGAGGCAAACCATGAGAGACTCTTGAATACTGAGCACAAACAGGGCTGATGGGGGGGAGGGGAAGGGGGGTGATGGGCATGGAGGAGGGCACTTGTGGGGATGAGCACTGGGCATTATATGGAAACCAACTTGAGAATAAATTGTGAAAGAAAAAGAAAGAAAGAAAACAGAAAAATAAAATAAAATATATATTTTTTAAAAAAGAAAAAAAAATAAATAAAACATTAAAAAATTCTTCCCACTAATGGTTCCAGGGATATCTGTGCTATTCCCGGTCTCTCCACTCCCAACTCCGCAGCGGTATCTTCCCGCGGAGGGCGTGGTCTTGTCCTCAGCTTTACGTTTGTCTGTATCAGTTCGCCTCAAAACCCCAATTACGCGCAAAACTCGCCTGTTACTAGACTTTGCGCAAAGGGCCCTGCTCATCGCAGGTTTTCAAAGTCCTCCCGAAGTCCCATCTCTTCTAAACTTTAAGAGGCACATTTTTCCTCTGGACGAAATTGGAACCTTTGATAGATGTCTGCTCTCCGAGAAGCCAGTTTATTGGTGGGACCATTTCTCTGCGCCCCCATACGGTCGCGGCCGTAACAGAACCACACACGCACAACCATGCTACTGGCGACTGGCACATGGCTTCAGGGAGGACAACTGCGGGTGAGGAGGAATAGTGATGGCTTGTACCGATTGTGGGGGTAAAGGACCAAGAAAGTCGTTGTCGGAGGAAGTGTGACTGATTTGGGAAACTCCAGGCGGACCTCGCCAGAATTAGCACCCAGTTGGAAACAGGAGAGTAGAGGATGAAGGAAGGCAGAGGGTTCCCTTGGAGCAGAAGTGAGACAGAGCTGGTAGTCTGTGGGCAGAGCGACACGTTAGAGTGTGGGCTTTGTAAAGAAGCAGTGTCATTGAATGATGGGGCTCTGTGGAGGGTAAACAAATGTTCTTTCCCATTTTTCTTGGCTACTGCATGGCCATTTAACCAGTTGGTATTTATGGATTGCTAGCCTGATGATTCGGTGAACTGTGCATTTGGGTTTACCATCGCCATTACAAACTCTTCTCTTGTCTTATCCCCTCTTTCAACAGCTTTGCTTTTTTAGGTCACTGCCCTTTCTCCACAAATCAGACATGACTAATTTCCAGGTAAGTTCTTATTTGCTCCCCTCTCCCAGATCTATGTTAAAACACTTAGAAGCAAAGCAGCAGTAATGTGTAGTGGTTAAGAGCACAGGCTCTGGGGCCAAAATGCTCATAATAGCTTTGTGAGCTTAGGCAGTCTCAAACTTCTTGGGGCCTTAGTTTCCCCATCTGTAAAATGATGATGATGATGATGATGATGATGATGGTGATGATGACGACGACGACGAGATGATGATGGTGATGATGATACCTATGCCTTTATGGTTGTTGTAAAGATCAATTGAGTGAATAAGTGTTTACGATAATGCCGGGTACACACATAAGCTTTATATGTGGGTTTGACACTATGATTTATGCCATAAAATGCACATGTATAAGCACATAAAAAGTTAGGGTTAGAGAAGTAGAGCAATACCAAAGCAAGGTTGAAATGTATATATATAGGTCATAGGATCCTACATAATTATGTGGAGCTACAGTTATTTTTCTGAGCTTCCTGGAAGCTATGACCTAAAGGGTAGGAACACTCGTTTTATTTCTCTTACCTATAGAGAGAAAGTAAGCCACTTCCTCAGCAGCAGAGGCTTCTGATGTTGAAGTTTCAAGATATTTCTCTAATGGGCCAGCCATGTCCTCATCAGTAATCTTGTGATAATTTCAGGGATACGACTTAAAATATGTCTTCATATCAGCCAAAGGTGTCCTGCTGGGTCAGAGCTAAGGGGATGTGACTCTTCAGGAAACCAAAGCCATGTCAGCACAAGCAGCTGTTTTATGTTCTGGCTCAATACAGGGATAAAACCTTGATGGTCAGGAAAGAACCAATAAACGCCACGCCCTTCAAATTATTTTCCTTTTTAATTGAAGTATAATTTAACATATAGTGTTATATTAGTTTCAGATGTACAACATAGTGACTTGACAATTCTAGACATTACACAATGCTCACTACAGTGAGTGTGGTCACCATCTGTCCCCAAACAACATTATTATAATATTATTGACTACATTAGCTATGCCATACTTTTTTCATTTCCTTGACTTCTTTATTTTATAACTGGGTATTTATACTTCTTAATCCACTCCCCCCCTCCAATGTGGTTTTTTCCCCCCCTCATCTGGGATTTCAACACAGCCTGAGCAATCCACAGGTTTGCTTTTCCTTTTCAGGCTGAGAATTCATGATGTCCCTGACTATATCCAGTTCTTTCCCTTTTGCCCTTTTAAATAAATGTCTGTATTGTTTTGTCATTTTTTTCCCCTCTCACTACCAAAGTAGCAGCACCAAAAATTCAAACTCTTTTAGGAATGTACAAGTGAAAAAGAGAAGATATCTCAAGATTTCAAATCACCCCTCATTCCAGATAACCAATTCTATGGTGAATTTAATTTCCATCTATATACCTTTCTCTGTCCCTTGTTCTTTTTTTTTTTAATTTTTAAATGTTTTTTATTTCTAGGAGAGAGAGAGTGAGCAGGGGAGGGTCAGAGAGAGAGGGAGTCACAGACTGAAACAGGCTCCAGGCTCTGAGCTGGCAGTCAGCACAGAGCCCGGTGCTCGAACCCACGAACCGCGAGATCATGACCTAAGCGAAAGTCGGACGCTTAACCGACTAAGCCACCCAGGCGCCCCTGTCCCTTGTTCTTTATATTTACATACACATAAAAAAATTAGTTGTTACAAACCTTGCTTTGGTAAGATTTGCTCATGATATACAAACTGTTTGCAACTCCCTGTCTTTCCTTTACATAATAATATTGATGAAGGTAGTAAGGAATAATGATCGTGATAATACAGATGAGGAGGAGGAGAATATTAGTGGCAGTAACAGAAACTAACACATAAAGAACTTGGATTGCACTGGCACTCTACCAAGTACTTTATACACATGACCACCTTAATCCTCACGGCCACCCTAAGAAATGGGTACCTTTATTATCCACATCTTACTGATGAGGAAACTGAGACCCAGAATAGATAAGCAAGTGGCATGGGGTTGCAGAGCTGATTACTGGCATAGCTGGGATAGTCCCTGCTCCATGAATACTTGATAGAAGGTATTTCACTATCAAGACAGATGTTTTAGACAGCTGCATGTTTTTCCCTTGTATGTATGTGCCACGATGCATGGCATGGCAGTGACCTTCTTGTCCTCTGTCTTTCTTGTACTCTGGTGAGCATTTCTAGAATTTTTGGTTCAAAAGATGGGCACATTTTTGAACTTTCAAAGACACTGCCAAATTGCCTTTTGAAAAGTTAGTGCAAGTTTATACTCCCACTAAGAATGAAAACACCCTTTCTAATGCTTTTGTCGTGTTTTAAAAATTTATTTTTGTTGGAAAGAGACATTTTATTTCTTATGTTTTCTTCACTATACTTTTCTTTGTTTTCAATACTTTTATTTATTTTTATTTTTTTCATTTTATGGTATTTTATTTTTTACACCATGAGAAGTATACTCTTTAATCCCCATTTGCTATTTCACCCATCCTCCACCCACCGCCCCTCTGGTAACCATCAGTTAGTTCTCTATAGTTAAGAGTCTGTTTCTTGGGGCTCCTGGGTGGCTCAGTCGGTTAAGTGTCCAACCTCAGCTCAGGTCATGATCTCATAGTTCGTGGGTTTGAGCCCTGCGTTGGGCTCTGTGCTGACAGCTCAGAGCCTGGAGCCTGTTTTCGGATTCTGTGTTTCCCTCTCTCTGCCCCTCTCCTGCTCATATTCTATCTCTCAAAAATAAATAAACATTAAAATTTTTTTAAAAAAAGAGTCTGTTTCTTGGTTTGACTCTCTTTTTTTCCCTTTTTCTTTTGTTTTGTTTCTTAAATTCTCCACATGAGTGAGATCATATGGTATTTGTCTTTCACTCATTGACTTATTTCACTTAGCATAATACTCTAGCTATATCTATCTCTGAATGAAAATAACCTTTCTATTCCTTTTGTCATGTTTTTAATCCTTGCCATTTGCTAGTTGAAGATATCTCATTTCTTTTGTGTTCATTAAATTTTTTTAATGTTTATTTGTTGAGAGACAGAGAGACAGAGTGTGAATGGGTGAAGGGCAGAGGAAGAGGGAGACACAGAATCTGAAGCCGGCTCCAGGCTCTGAGCTGTCTGCACAGAGCCCAATGCAGAGCACTAACTCACTTACTGTGAGATCATGGCCTGAGCCGAAGTCATATGCTTAACCAACTGAGCCACACAGGAGCCCATTTGTGTTTATTTAGGTAGCAGTGAGGTTGAGCAGCTTTCCATATTCTTTTCTTTGTGAATTGTTCTTTTACATACATTGTTCTTTTTCCTATGGTTTCTTTCTTTCTTTTTAAATTTTTTATTATTTCTTTATGTTTTATTTATTTTTGAGAGAGAGAGAGAGAGAGAGAGAGAGAGAGAGAGAGACATCATGAGCAGGAGAGGGACAGAAAGAGAGGGAGACACAGAATCCAAAGACAGGCTCCAGGCTCTGAACTAGCTATCAGCACAGAGCCCGATGCGGGGCTCGAACCCACAAACCGCGAGATCATGACCTGAGCTGACACTTAACTGACTGAGCCACCCAGGCGCCCCTCTTTTTTTTTAATTAAAAAAATTTAAGCTCCAAGGTGGGGCTTGAACCCACAACCCTGAGATCAAGAGTTGCATGTTTCTTTGGCAATGAGAAAGAATGAAATCTGGCCATGTGTAGCAACATGGATGGACCTTGAGGGTGTTATGCTGAGCGAAATAAGTCAGGCAGAGAAGGACAAATACCATATGTTTGCACGTATAGGAGGATTAGGAGGAACTTAACGGAGGACCATGTGGGAGAAGAAGGGCAAAAATAGTGGGGGTGAGGGAGGAAGGCAAACCATGAGAGACTCTTGAATGCTGAGAACAAACTGAGGGCAGATGGGGTGGGGGGAGCGAGAGGGGGGTGATGGGCATGGAGGAGGGCACTTGTGGGGATGAGCACTGGGTGTTATGTGGAAACCAACTTGACAATAAACTATTAAAAAAAAAGAGTTGCATGTTTCTTAAATCTTTGTCTTACTATTTTTAAAACTTTTATGGAAATATTACTTAGATAAAAATTTTGGAGGTAGACATCAGTAGACATTTTATTGAAGCATAGTATATGGAGAAAAGTTTATAATGTGTGTAGTTTCATGAACTGTACATTGGAAATACTTGTGTAACCAGTACCTGAATCAAGAAAACAGGAAGTAAGAAGCCACTCAGAAGCTTCCTTCATCCCTTCCAATCACTAGCCCCTGACTCATAGGTAACCACTTTCTGATTGTTATGATCATAGACTATTTTTGCCTGTTCTTGAATGTCACATAAATGGAATCATACATTTATTCTTTTGTGTCTGGCTTCTTTCACTTATCATAATGTTTTTGAGATTTATCCTTGTTATTTTATGTATCATTAGTTTGTTCTGTCCGTTACTGTATACTGTTCTATGGTATAATTGTATCACAGTTTGTCCATTCTATGGCTGATGGATATCTACATTTTGGCTATTTCAAGTAATACTTGTATGGATATTCTAGTACATGTCTTGATATGTGTGCATTTTGATTGGATATATACCCAGGAGTGGGATTGCTGGGTCCCAGGTCAGATGTATGCTCAGCATTGGTAGATTCAGCTAAAATGTTTTCCAAGTGGCTATACTATTTTACATTTTACTCTCATCAGCAATATATGAGAGTTCTAGTTGCCCCACATCCTTGCCAACATTTGGGTTTTTGGTCTTAATTTTAGCCATTCTCTTGGTATACAGTCATATCTCACTGTGGTTTAAATTTGCATTTCCCTGATGACTAAAGATGGTGAGCGCCTTTTCATATGTTTATTGGCCAATTGGCTATCATCTTTTGTAAAGTATCTGTTCACACCTTTTTCTGGTTTTTCTTTTTCTTTTTTTTAATGTTTATTTTTTTCTATTTGAGAGATTGAAAGAGACAGAGTGTGAGTGGGGGAGGGGCAGAGAGAGAAGGAGACACAGAATCGGAAGCTGGATCCAGGATCTGAGCTGTCAGCACAGAGCCCGATGCAGGGCTGGAACTCACGAACCATGAGATCACGACCTGAGCTGAAGTCGGATGCTTAACCGACTGAGCCACCCAGGTGCCCCTTTTTCTGGTTTTTCTATTGGATTGTCTGTACTTATCTTGATTTGTAGGAGTTCTTTATGGTTTCTAGAATATAAAAGCCCTTCTCTAGCGATAGGTATTGCAAACATTTCAGAGAAGATTTTTTTTTTTGAAATTATTAAACAGTAGCCTCTCTCTGAAGAATATTCTCTGTATCTTAAAATATGTTATCATTTAAATTTCTGTCAAACTGATTGAATAGAAGTATGCAGTTCCAGGGATTGGTGTCATTTGAGGATGTGACTGTGGACTTCATGCAGGAAGAGTGGAATCATCTGGACTCTTCTCAGTGGACACTTCACAGAGATGTGATACTATAGAACTATAGCCATTTGGTCACTGTGTGTGAGGATGGCTTCCCTGAGTAATATACGGTATACTAAATAGGATAACTTTACGTCTCTGAAGTATTTCAATACTTTGTCCTCAATTTCCAGGGATTAAAGATTCCTAATCCCTCTTAGACTGAACAGAGTGTATTTTCATCTCTTGTGTGAAATTTATGCTTATCAACAGGTACCTTCCTAATTACTCTGAGGCCCTGAAGCCCACATGGGTGTGCCCAGTTTATCTATCATTTCAATTACAGAGTATCCTGTTACCAAACCAGATATGATTCCTTGTTTGGAGAAGAGAGGACCCTGGATCATAGAGAAATTCCAACCTTGAGTTATACAGGTAAATAAGAAATGGACAGATGGAGATGATGAGTAAGACCCCAGTGGGTCAGTGAGGGCTAGACATCTTTAAAAGCTGGGAGATATCTTCCTTAGGCATATGAATTTTTTCTGTTCACTCCAAATTGTTAGTTTTGTGGGTTCCCGTTTCATGGTAATCTTGGAATGAAGTGGTGAGGAACCAGACTATAATCTGGCTCATACTTCTGCTCATTTTCCTGGTCACATTCATTGCTTCCAGCCTTTCTTTTTTTTTTTCTTTTTATGGATGGTTGCTTTAGCTTCTTTTTTTTTTAATTTTTAATTTTTTTAATTTTTTTGGTTTTTTTTACAACTAGTTTATTGTCAAGTTGGTTTCCATATAATACCCAGTGCTCATCCCCTCAAGTAACCTCCTCCATGCACATCTCCCCACTCCCCTACCACACACCCATCAGTCCTCAGTTTGTTCTCAGTGTTCAAGAGTTTCTCATGGTTTGCCTCCCTCCCTCTCCCCCACTATTTCCCTCCTTCTTCTCCCCCTTGGTCCTCCGTTAAGTTCCTCCTAATCCTCCTATACGTGCAATCATATGGTATTTGTCTTTCTCTGCCTGACTTATTTCACTCAGCATAACACCCTCAAGGTCCATCCATGTTGCTACACATGGGCAGATTTCATTCTTTCTCATTGCCATGTCATTGCTTTCAGCCTTTCTGAAAGACTCTTTCCATTCTATTTGAGTCCTCTCCCTCCAACTCCTGGATCTCCCATTTTTTCAAAATCCTTTTTCCTACTCATGGCTCTCTAAACCCATTTTCACCTTCTCTCCTCAGTTTGAAGGTATTTTTCTTAAACAGAGTCACTTATATTTATTGTTCTTTTCTTGTTCCAATTTCTGTTAGAGCAATGTGTGCTTTCTTTCCCTTAAGTTCAGAGTATAGGAGACATGCACTTGGAATTTCTTTCTGCCTGGTATCTGCACCCAAAAGAAAATAAGCCAACCTTACCAGAGGTCTGCTTCTAACAAAAGGTATATTCACAGGGTATGGTTTATTATTCTTCCTTCTAGAAATTGGGCAAGTTGACCAGCTGGAGATGCACAAGAAAAACCGAAACAGACACCTGAGGCAAGCTATAGCCATTAAAGAGAAAAAAGGAGACTACGGAGCAAGGTCATGAATGTAATGGATTTCTAAACCCCCTTCCTCAGAGCACATGGTTCGTTTTTCTTTATTATACATACCCTATATATGTGTGTATATATGCATATGTCTCTTATGGGAAAAGTTTTAAAGATAATTTAGGCTTAATCAGTCACAATAGAGGCTTTGCAGCTCAGAGATATTATGAATGTAATGGATGTGGTAAATTATTAATTCATGGCAGGCATGAGAAAAATTATGGAATGAAGCCCCCTGACTGTAATGTGGGTGGGAAATGTCTAATCATAACCCAGCGTGTGTTCAGCATAATGTAACACAAGTTGGAGAGAAAAACCTCTGAATTTCCTGAATGTAGAAAATCTTCAGCAAGAATTCACTCCTTATTGCTTCATTGGATCACTCATGCAAGAGAAATACCCTATAAATTTAAAGAAGGCAGAAAAACCTTCATCAAGAAAGGCATATCTCTGTGGGGCACCTGGGTGGCTCAGTCCGTGGAGCGTCCAACTTCAGCTCAGGTCATGATCTCCCAGTTTGTGGGTTTGAGTCCTGTGTTGGGCTTTGTGCTAACGGTGTGGAGCCTGCTTGGGAATATCTGTCTCCTCTCTCTCTGCCCCTTCCTTCCCCCTCTCTCAAAAATAAACAAACATTAAAAAATTTTTTAAAAAGATGGCACATCTCCATGTACACACTTGGAAGACAAATCTTTTGAAGGTAATGAATGTGGCAAATCCTTCAGAGAGAAATCAACACTGCATAGACATCAAAGAATTCATACTGGAGAGAAATCGTATGAATGTAAGAAGCATGGCAAAACCTTCCTAGAAAAGACAAAGTTCATCATGCATCAGAAAACTCACACAGGAGAGAAACCCTATGAATGTTCTGAATGTGGGAAAACTTTCAATCAAAAGGTACACCTCAGGGGCGCCTGGGTGGCTTAGTCGGTTAAGCGTCCGACTTTCGCTTAGGTCATGATCTCGCGGTTCGTGGGTTCGAGCCCCGCGTCAGGCTCTGTGCTGACTGCCAGCTCGGAGCCTGGAGCCTGTTTCAGTCTGTGACTCCCTCTCTCTGACCCTCCCCTGTTCACGCTGTCTCTCTCTCTCCTAGAAATAAAAAAATTAAAAAAAAAAAGGTACACCTCAGTGGGCATAAGAGAACACACACCGGGGAGAAACCATATGAATGTAGTGAATGTGTCAAAGTCTTCAGAGAGAAATCAACACTGCATAGACATCAAAGAATTCACACAAGAGAGAAACTTTGTGTGTATTCAGACTGTGGAAGAGCCTTCACCCTTAAGATGAGTTAGTGTACATCAAAGAATCCATTGACACAGGAGAAAAAACTGATGGATGTACTATATGTGGAAAAGTCCTCTCCTGGAAGTCTTATCTCACATTACATTAGAGAGCTCATATAGGAGAGAAATTTGAGAAATCTTATGAATGCGATGAATGTGATAAAGCTTTCTTCCAGAAATCACATCTCATTATTCACATAGGAGAGAAGCCCTATGAGTGTAATATATGTGAGAAAGCTTTCTCCCAGAGATCATATTTTATTATACATCAAAGAATTCATACAGGAGAGAAACCCTATATGTGTGATAAGTGTCATAGACCCTTCAGACAGAAGTCAAAACTCACTGAACATCAGAGAAGTCGCAGAGGAGAGAAACCCTCTGACTCCTCTTGAATCGGAGAAAAACTTTCTTCCAAAGGTTAAAGGTCATCATAGATTAAAGGCCTCAGAGAGAAGAGAAACTTTGTGACAGAACTGAACATGGGAAATCCTTCATAGAGTGAGTCAAAGGGAAAAAAAGTTAGGTTGGGGGATCTTAAGATGGTCAGGGAAGGCCTTTCCAAGGAGGTGACATTTGAGCTTAGACCTGAAAATGAGGTGCCAGCCATACTAGGGGTAAGAACATTCCAAGAGGAAGGAATAGCATGAGCCAAGATCTTGATGCAAAAAACTTGGCCTCTGTACTTGCTATCATGGGTTTATGTTGAATGACTACCTTACATCAGAGAGGTGGTTCAAGTATACAGTCCCTGGGGCCTTGAATATATGAGAGGCTTCAGCTGGAAGCGAAACCTCACTGTATATTTGGGTACAGATAACAAGAGAAACTCAGTTTAATTAATTTCAATAAACATAGTACTCTGGGATTGATATGAGGGAACTATTCCAAATTTAATACCAAGCTCTCATAGAAAAAATTAATAAAACTATTTAAAACTTATTTTGAATATTTATTTTTCAGAGAGAGAGAGTGAGAATGGGGGAGGGAAAGAGGAGGAGATACAGAATCTGAAGCAGGCTCCAGGCTCTAAGTTGTCAGCACAGAGCCCAATGTGGGGCTCGAACCGATTAACTGTGAGATCATGACCTGAGATGAAGTTGGACTCAACTGACGGAGCTACCCAGGCACCTCTATAAAATCTATTAAGAATAACTATTTTGGGGGTGCCTGGGTGGCTCAGTCAGTTAAGCGTCTGACTTCGGCTCAGGTCATGATCTCACGATTCGTGGGTTCGAGCCCCGCGTCGGGCTCTGTGCTGACAGCCAGCTCAGAGCCTGGAGACTGTTTCCAATTCTGTGTCTCCCTCTCTCTCTGACCCTCCCCTGCTCATGCTGTCTCTCTCTCTCAAAAATAAATAAAACATTAAAAAAAATCTTTAAAAAAAGTAACTCTTTTGACATCTCTTATGATAGGGAATAAGTGCCATCCACATGACGAAAAGGTTTACCAAATGATATCTGTAACCAAAGTTAACAGATTTAAAGATAACCACTAAAGGAACAATGAACAATGATTATAAATATACTATAAATGTTATAAGTTATTAGAAAGGATGCATAATCAGAATAATGTAAAGAAAACAACACTAGTGCATCAAATCCAGGTTCCAGAAGTAGCAACAGTTGATAATACCAGTATTTCTGTTCCAGCTGTTCTACCATCAAGATTTTGGCTTTGTTTCTGTGTGCCCCTCCCCCCCCCCCACCTTCTGGGCTTGATCATGCAGTCTTTCCAGACATACTATGATAGGCTTTTAGGAGACCTGCTTTTTACTTGAGTCCACCAGAGTTTCTTTTTTTTTTTTCACCAGAGTTTATTTCTGCTGCTTTTGATAAATATGAAAATCGGTATCTAGAGTGATGGCACCTTTTAGGGATGGATTCCCAGGGAAATGTGAAATTTGGTTATCTGTTTGGGGCTAAAGGCAGAAGAAATGAAGTTGGCATTAAGGAAGGGGGCTTGGTCATTCTTAACATTGGTGGATATTTGCTTTAATGATCATCTGTGCGTACCTTGGATGAAGTGAACACTGAAAACAAGGCTTTGGGTAGCTGAGTAACCACCCTCAACCAAAGAGTGCAAAAGACATGAGGGACTGCTTCCCCCACTACCTGGGGTGGCTGTTTCTCATGGGGCTTGTACAAAGAGAAGGAATGGCAAGTTTAAATTCCTAAAATTCTCTGCCCAAGACAGAGGCTAGAATCCAGCCATTCTGACAAAAGAAATTATTACTTGTGCATCCATTGAATTCCTGGCCAAAATTCCCAGTCTATCATTTGAAATTTAGGATACTTATGGTCAAAGAGTAGGTAGGGGGCCGAGTGTAGAATGGGGAGATGTGGGAGAATGTGAATACTTTAAACTAATTCCCATTGATCTTCCGGTGTAAGCTGAAACCAACCTTATTTTCCCTGGAGAGGTTGTATCTACCTTAATTGAAGACCCTGTAGTGACTTTTTTGAGAGACAGAGACAGAGAGAGAGAGAGAGAGAGAATTTTAATCAGGCTTCATGCCCAGCACAGATGTGGGGGCTCGATCCCACTACTGTGAGATCATGACCTGAGCTGAAATTAAGAGTTGGACACTTAACCAACCGACTGAACCACCCAGGCGCCCCAAGGGTGATGCTTTTTAAGGGGAGCCACTTTTCATAGCCCCTCATCCCACACTTCTATCTCCAGACCTATAACTGCCTTGTGTACTAAGCACTTTATGAGCTTTATAAATATTAATTCACTTAATTCTCCCAATAATCCCATGAAATAGTTACTACCATTATCATCCTCATTTTGCAAATGAAGAAATTAAGGCATAGAGAAATTAAATGCCTTGCCCAAGGCAATACAGCTAATAAGTGGTAGAGATGGTATTTGAACTCAGGAGAATCTATGCTCTTATCTTCACCCTGACTGATCTGGTGTCCCTGATTAGAGTTTGAATATATGGAGGAAGTGATTAAATGGGGGTACCTCCGCTGGGAAAATGAAGAGTTGAGCATCCGAGGCCTCTTGTACTGTTTATAGATAGCACTATTAAATCCTCAGAAGATAGCAAAGAAAGGAAAATAAAATTTCTATCTCTTGGAATCTGAGTCATGAATTAATTTCTTTGAGTGATGTTTTGCATGCATATTACATCCTTTGAGCCATTGAGATAAGTCATGCCCATAGCAGTGCTGTATCCAAGAATCCCTGGGAAATGAAGAGAGGGAGGATGAAGTGGACAGGCTAATGCGGTGGCAGTGCCATTATCCCAGCTGCCCAGGGTCCAAGATACCCCCATGAACTTACCAAGCAGTCATACTGTTCTGTGTGGACACCACCTGCTTGGCACACAAGATATCATCCAGAAGATGGCGGTTGAGCAGGTCTGGTAGAGAGGATGGGAAGAAAAGAGAAATATAGTAATCTGGTGCATTGGGGGACAAAGTGACAGTGTATGGTGGGCCCAGGGATTCTGGGTTCCTTGGAGCCTGAATAACTGCAATCACTACATTGTCTGATTCTTACTGTACTTGATTCACTTGTCATTTGGTTATGAATGACCTCTATTGCCATGTCGGCTGTTTCTGTAGAACCTTAATTCATGTTGACTGATCCTGGATGACCTTAGCTGTCATATTGGCTGGTTACGAATATCCTCAAACACCATATTGGCTGGTTCTAATGACCTCAAACTCCTGGTTGGCCAGGTCTGGATGACTTGTGTAATCCTGTGTGGTTATGCATGATCTCAACTGTAATAGCAGCTGGTCTGACATCACCTCAACCACTATCTTGGCTGGTTGGGAAGCTCCTCAACTGCAAGGTTGGTCAGTCTTAGTGATTTCAAACACTATGTTGTCAGGTCCTGGATAACCTCAATTCCCATTCTGACTAGTTACAAATGACCTCAATCTCCATGTTGGCTAGTTCCATTCAGCCTCAGCCATCATGGTCTAGATGATCTCAGCTGCTCAACCAGGGTGACCTTACTGCCATTTTGACTGGTTAATGATCTCAACCACCATGTTGGCCAGTCCTGGACAGCCTCAATTGCCATTTTGATTGGTTATAAATAATTCCAATCTCCATGTTGACCGGTCTAGGACCTCAACTTCCATTGTAGCTGATCCTGAACTACCTCAACTTCCATGTTGGCTCAAAGAGAACCTTAACCTTTACTTTAGCTAGTCTTGAAAAGCTTTACTATTCATGTTACCCTGTCCTAGATAACCTCAACCTCTGTGGTGGCCAGTCCTTGACAACCTCAACCTTCAAGTTGGCCATTCCTGAGATACCTCACCTGTTACTGTTGCAGGACTTGGGCAGCCTCAACCTCCATTTGATCTGGCCCCTAGTAACCCCAGTCTCCATTTTGTACTGTCTTGGACAACCTCAAGCACCATTTTGGCCAACCCTGAACAACTACTGCTATTAAAATTTTGTCCTTAATAACACCATACTCTTGTCTGGAAATTTCTCTCCTTTCTGCATGGTGGTACCTTATTTCTGTTCCTACAGCCAGATATTTGCTTCTTCCCCCAGGACCTGAACAACCTCAACCACAAATCAGGACAACCTCCCCCTCCATTCTGCATGGGGCTATGTTTTCTGTCTCCTGAGTCCCAGAAAACTGCAGCCTCCATTCTGGGTGAGGCATAGGAGTTCTGAGCCTTCCTGACCTGGACAACATCTAAATGTACTTGGTAAGGATACAGGATGGTGTTTCTTAACAGCCTAGGCAACTCTGCTCTTTTCCCTATCATTTTTCTGCTTGTTACTAGAGATCATGGCTTAGACAGCACTGCACTCTAGTATGTTGGGCAGTGGGGCCAGGCAGGGCTTCAGGGTGTCCCCAGTGCTGTCTTACCACGACAATCTATGTGACAGAGGTTCTGGGTGGGTGTAACCCCATTGTCACACCACCAAGCAGAGTTCAGCTGGAATATGCCATATTCACTGCTGCCATCAGGATTGTGGTTCACGAAGGAGGTGTCAAAGCCACTCTCATAGTGTGCTATGCACAGCCCTGGGGCAAATAAAGAGTAGGTATCAGGTAGGCATGGGTCCTGGGAATAGAGGATGGTAGGATGAAGGAGAAGGGACAGGGATCATTGTCATCTCAGTTGTGGGAGTGATGATCTTGGTTTGGTGTGGTGGTTTTGATGTTGGTGATTCTGGTGAAATAGCAGTGATGGAAGTGGTGATAGTATGTGTGATGACTTTGATGGCAGTGATGGTGTTGATGGTAGAGATGAGGGTGATGGTTGTGAAGGCAATGATGGTAATGACATTAGAGTAAGTTGAATCAGCCATCACAGTCAGTCAGGGGGTGACCAAGAGGATCATGCCCTGGCCTGGGGAAGTGATAAATGACAAGAGGGGGGACTGGGTCTGAGTATGGTGGGCAGCTTGGGGTGTGGGTGGGACTTAGGGCAGCTGGGGTCTCACAGTCTCCAACGGTGTAGCCCTTGAAGCCGTTGAGGCCCTCCCTCTCCAGCTTCAGTGCAAGTTCACAGCGTTCATAGATCTTAGCATCCACAATGGCAGCCATCAGCATGGCCAAGGCAACCTCCACATTAATGAAGGCCTTCATTATAATACCCACAGGCCCTCCTGGCCAACTCTTTGCTCCAGACTCACCCTGCTATGTTCAGAACTAAGGGCATTCTGGAACTCTGGACTCTATGAGCAAATGGCTATACAATAGATTCTGGAACAGAGAAGCCAGAAGGCTGGACACCTCACCATCTTTCCCAGTGCCATTTCTGTTAGAGACATATACACAAAGAAAGAGAAAGATACTGACATATACATAAAGATGGGAGGAGACAAAAACAGGGAGAAACCCTGAGATGTCACAAAGATATGCAGGAAGAGAGGGGCTAGTGACACAAAGGACAGATGGGACTCAGGCACTGGGCCTCACATTCAGCCCACATCCCCCCACATTCCTTAACACTGTTACACTCTGCTGTCATTAATCATGCTGTACCACTTGATTACCTCCATATCCACTCACTCTGCCCCTCATCACCTCCATTCCTCCTATTCGGCTCACCAGCCAGCTTTGTTCACTGCATTGTGCCTACTACCCCCTCGATTTCTCATGTTCTGCACAATATGGCCACCATGCCACCTCTGACCCTCATTACTTCCATTTACCCACTCTTGGCACCTCCTTTACTTTTATGCAATGTTCCACCCTAATTTATTGGAATCTGTCCCACATTACCCCTATTCAATCACACTCTGCCCTGCATTATGTTACACATGGCACATTACATATATATGCCCACTCTACTACTTTTCCACCTCCATTTTTGTACTTTTATTCCCCCATTCACTTATACTGACTCTCATCCACTTACATTCATTCACACTGTGCCTCATGTTACCACAATTTCTTAATGCTCTCCTATATTACCTCAGTTCTCTTTCACATCATATTCCTTCACCACCATTCATTCTCAGACTCTCATTTTCTACTCTCTCCTCCACTTTTTTTTAAATTTTTTTAATGTTTTATTTATTTCTAGGAGAGAGAGAGAGACAGCGTGAACAGGGGAGGGTCAGAGAGAGAGGGAGACACAGACTGTGAAACAGGCTCCAGGCTCTGAGCTGGCAGTCAGCACAGAGCCCGACACGGGGCTCGAACCCACGAACTGTGAGATCATGACCTAAGCGAAAGTCGGACGCTTAACCAACTAAGCCACCCAGGCACCCCTCTCCTCCACTTCTTGACACTGCATGAAATGACAGCCATTCATTCTCACATGGCCCATCCTTCAGCTTTGTTCATTGACTCTGGGCCTCATTCTTTCTCTCATTCACTCTGTCTGCCCTTTCTTCACCTCTATTCTCTCAAATACTGTTCCCATGTTACCCCCATTTCCTGTAAATCTGCCCTGTTATACTCCCAAACACTAGCTCAAATTACCCATATATACTCATTCTGTGCTTGGCCACCCCTATTCCTCATTTTTTCTTCATTGACTCCATTGACTCTCACTGCCTCTCCTTCATTTAAACTCATTTCCAATGTAACCCCTCTTCCCACATATCACTCCTGTTTGGTTCCTGATTTCATGTCTAGTTGTTTCCATTCTGCTCCATAGAACCTTTGTTTAGTTACACTCTGCCCTGAATTTGCCACTTTATGCTAATACCGGGCCCCATCCCTCCCCCACTTCATTCATTTGGGGCCACATGACCTTCATCTTTCCCTTTGGCTTATATAATATATATTTTTTTTAATTTCTAGGAGAGAGAGAGAGAGAGAGACAGCGTGAGCAGGGGAGGGTCAGAGAGAGAGGGAGTCACAGACTGAAACAGGCTCCAGGCTCCGAGCTGGCAGTCAGCACAGAGCCCGACGCGGGGCTCGAACCCACGAACCGCGAGATCATGACCCAAGCGAAAGTCGGACGCTTAACCGACTACGCCACCCAGGCGCCCCTCCCTTTGGCTTATAATACCCACAGTTACTCACCTTCTTCTGCTCTTTGCTTCTATTCCCTCTCACTCTGGCCAACATTAGCTCCATTCATGCACATACATCAGCTCATTCACCGGGGCTGATTGACACAAGGATCCCTGGACATTCCTGGAGCCCCACATCACCCCTATCTAGTCCCAGTCTACCCCTCATTCACCTCTAGCCACTCTCCTTCTCCCTCATAGTATCGCCACTCAGACTCGACCTGATTCACATATTCACATTGTACCACGTATATATCTTCAATCCCTCTTATTCTGTCCCTCATGCTCCCCATTCTTCCTCCTATGGCCCATATTACCTCCATTCACTCCTACTCTCCTCCTGAATCCACCTCTCTCACTCTTGCGTGCTCCATAAACCATAATTTTTCACACTCTGACCCTTAGTACTCAAAACAACTTGCACTCTACTGCTTTATCAACTCCATTCACATTCACTGCCTTGAATTGCTGCAGTCCTCAGTCTGCTTCCACTTTCATTTTTTGTCACTTTAGACTATGCCTCATCTTCCCATCATTTACTCAATCTCATCTCTAAGCTCAAATTAATTCAAAATCTAATGCATAGTCATTCCCTTATGCTGTTCCACGCTGCCCACTTTCACTCCACTCTACTCTTTCACTTCTCTCCCATCACCCTTTTTCCCTCTTCCCCCATTCCCAATGTGTCCTTCATTCACCAGTATTCACTCCCACACCCCAACCAATCCTATAAATCTCCCATTTAATGACACTCAGATTGTCCAAGACAGAAAAGACTGGTATATTGTTTAGGATTCATATTACCAGTGATGGTATATACTACAAATACCAGTGGCTTCAAAAGGATGGAAGGGGATTCCTCTTTTGCAAGCAGGTAGTTCAGGGCTAGTAAGGCAGCTTCAAGATCACCAAAGAAATGGCTCCTGTGCTGTTTCTCTGACTAACTCATCTGCTATCTTATGGTCCAAAATGATTACTCACAATTAGCCACACTTCCATAGTTTTGATGAAATGTTTCTCTCTCTTTTTTTAAAGGTAAGCTCTACACCCAATGTGGGGCTTGAACTCATGACCCTGGGATCAAGAGTCACATGCTCTATTGACTGAGCCAGCCAGGAATCCCTTGATAAAATGTATCTTAAGAGCAATTGTAATGAGGACTCACTGGTGAGGTGGGGGGCCTGTGGGTGGGAGTGTCACATTGTACAGACTCTGTGGTGGGACCAGTGTTAGCTCTCCACACCTTCACCTAGCTACCTGCTGCGTAGACCACTGTATGAGGAGGTTGCATCTGCAAGGACTGATGGCAGAGGATGCCCAGGAAAGAGTGGGAGTCTGAGTTTCTCAGCGCAGAAAAGCTGGCTTGACATAGCTTGTGGTTATGCACTATGAACTCTGGAACAGCTGTGAGGGGCCGTATCACTGACTTAGGGACACTTCTGGAGCTGGCAATCACTGTACCCCAATACCCACCAACCCTAAAGGATTCTCCCTAAACATGGGGGGGGGGTGTGTACAAGGTGGTAGGGGAATGGTGTTTGTAAGATGGAAGAGGCTATGCTGGGATGGGACCTACAGGTCCAGCCCTTCCAACTCCCCACCTTCTAATGCATTTAGAGAGCTGACATGTTTTATACTCGAGAAGTGCTGATTCTTCAGGGAGCAAGAGACAGGAGTTACTCCTCTGTTTTTTCTCTTTGCTTTGTCTGCTAGAGAGCTCCATCTATATTTCTTTTCTTTAGTATTTATTTACTTATTTTGAAGGGCAAAGGGCAGAGAGGGAGAGAATCTCAAACTCATGGACTTGGGACTCCATCTCATGAGCTGCGAGATCATGACATGAGGCAAAATCAAGAGTCAGACACCAACTGACTGAGCCATCCAAGCACCCTCCCCCACCTTTTAAAAAAAGTTTATTTTTTTATTTTGAGAATCCCAAGCAGGCTCTGCACTGTCAGCACAGAGCCCGATGCAGTGTTCAAACTCACAAACTGGTGAGATCATGACTTGAGCCAAAATCAAGAGTCGCATACTTAATTGACTGAGCCATCCTGGCACCCCACTCCATCTGTATTTCTGGTAAAAATGTTCCTTGGTTAGTTTTAATGGTTCTGGGATGAGGAGACTCAGATACTTTCTGGAAGTTCTGTGGGATACTGAATAAACAAAAGAAAATTATTATTGGGTAGAAGTTAAGGATCCAACCCTGGAAAATTCTGTGACCTTGGGCAAATTACTAAGTCTCTCTGGGACTCAGTTTCCTCATCTGACAAGTGGGGGCCATGAGACTGTTCACACAAATAGCAGGGACTACCTGAGGTAGGTCATGTCGCATGCTTCACATGGTGTGTAGCACACAGGAGATACTGAGCTAGGTCTGAGTCCCATTATCATTTGCTGGGCTTGTTGTAAGAAACTACAGTGCTTGGGGCGCCCGGGTGGCTTAGTCGGTTAAGCGTCCGACTTTCGCTTAGGTCATGATCTCGCGGTTCGTGGGTTCGAGCCCCGCGTCGGGCCCTGTGCTGACTGCCAGCTCGGAGCCTGGAGCCTGTTTCAGTCTGTGACTCCCTCTCTCTCTGACCCTCCCTGCTCACGCTGTCTCTCTCTCTCTCTCCTAGAAATAAATAAAACGTTAAAAAAAAAAAAAAAAAAAAAACTACAGTGCTTTTACCCTTGCCCTCTGTGGTCTGTTCTCCAAAGTATCCTGTAGGTTATCTTCTAATTTTTCCTTCTCATTTAAAAAAAAAAAAGCTTTATACATAAACATTTCTATTTTTATTTAAATAAAACACAAAGCACTTACTATGTGCCAAGCATCGTTCTAAACCCTTGACAAGTATCGATTCATTTGTCATTATCCCCATTTCATAGATGAGGAAACAGCACAGAGAAGAGTTCTGCCCTAGGTTACAAAGCTGGTAGGTGGGTGTTTGAAACCAGGCTGTCTCCATCATGTTTGGTTGGTTGGTTCTGTCTTCTTCCTTGCTATATTCCCAATGTCTAGAATACTGTGGTCAGGAAGTGCTTAAGCAAATCCCCGTGAAGCTCATGTTCTAGTGGTGCAAGACTCACAATCACCGATAATGCTAGATTGCTTCCGATGGATCTTTAAAAAATCTTATCCCTCTTATGGCTTCCCATTACGTCTAGAATGAAACGAGCTGGGTTCCTACCAGAGGTGGCCCTACAGCATCTGGCCCCACCCACCCCTCCCACTCTCCCACCTCTTACACTCCCAACACACTGCCATGATTTCCGTTCTTCTAACATGCCAATGTAGGTTTCACTTCTGGGCTTTTGGAACAGCCGTGCCCTCCACCAGAAAGCTCTTTGCTTCAGCTATTTGTGTGACCGGCTCCTTTTGGTCAGGGTATCTGCCACCTCCAAGGAAAGGAGTTCTCTCCTGCCCATCCAGAGAAAGCATCCTGTCAGTCACCACTTAACAAATTCCCTACACCCTGGGGTGTGTGTGTTCTAGGTGGCATTTATTTATCCTTTAACTTATTTATATACGGTCCTTCAAACTCCCAGCTCTAGCCACTGGGTGGAGCTAATGTGACCTTTCCTTACCTCCCAGCCTTTGTGCACGCTGGGCAATGCTGCCACGCATCCCGGGTCTTCCTGTTCAATTACACCTGCAAACCTGATGCTGCCCTTCGGGTTCAAGACACCAAATTCCCGCCTGCCTGAATTTTTCTTAATTGGACAATTCCCCTTCCCGCCTTAAGGAAAACGGTTTTCGAAATCTCAGGAGTGACGACCTCTGTAGAACAAAATAAACACCTGCTCCATAGGCAGTTAGCAGTCAGCGAGGTGAAGAGACACGGTGGGAACGGCCATCTCAAAGCTGCGACTGCGCGGGCGCAGAGATCTTCTTTCCGCGCATGCGCAGGCGCAAGCGCAGGCGCACGCACACGTGCCGCGGCTCCCATCTCTTTCGCGTCCCGCCGGCGGGAGGGGGGCCCAGTGGCGACTGTTGGCGGACGCGGGCTCATAGCCCCTTCTGAGCGTGCGCACACTCGGCTGCTGCAGCCCTGTAGGCTGCCGAGCCCGAGTCGGTCCCGAGGCGGAAGTGCTTCTCAGAGCCAGTTCTTGCGATGGTCTCCTCAGCGGTGAGCAGAAAATCTGTTGTCGAGAGGGTGAGAGAAAGAGAGGGGGGTCGAGAGGACGAGTGCTAGCGGTGATGGGCCGAGTAATGAGGAGTTTTGGGGGATCGAAGGAAGGAAGATTTGGAGGGTCATTGATGTGGGGAGTTGTGGGGTGAGTGATTGGAGACTGAATGAAGGGCTCTGGGCGTGATGGTGGCCAAAGTTATGGGACTAGTCAGGGTTGAATGGGGCTTATTAAACGTTGACTTTTACACGTTTTCCAGCCTAGTGACCTGCACTAAGCGTTCATACGCACTCCTCAGGCCCCTCCTTAGGCGCGCCCGACCTTTCCCTTCCCCCTCTCCCCTTGCCCACGCCCCAACGTAGGGGCCTGGCGTGAATGATCCAGCCGAAGTGAATCTGCACCCGAAGGTTTTCTTCTGGCTCCTGGGCAAGCCGGCCCCAGTGAGGTGAGGAGAAGGTAGAGGTACCTCAGCGAACTCGGCTTGGGGTTGGGGTGGGCGAGGCTTGGTGCCGCGGCGTCTGAGGGGATCATCGGGCTTAAAACGTCATGGGGATAATAGTTTTTAAAAGTTCGTTTTGCCTGGCGTATAACAAATACTTACGTTTGAATTACAGATTAATTAAAAATAGAGGAACAGAAAAATCAAAAGGAATTGATTTTTATCCCCTTGCATTGAAGTGTCCGGTCCATTCTTAGAAAGTTTTTAGTCAGTGTTAGGGGTATGCGTTTTTAAACTTTTAACAGTTTGAAAAGGATTCCTGCAGTTTTATAACCTACCCTTTTTTCATTTAGGAGTTTACTGTGATTCAGCTTAAAAATTTATCCTATAACAGTAAAAACTTTTAATTTAGATATACGTACAGAGAAATATACAGATACTAAAGCATACAGTTCCATACAACATTTTTAATAGGTCCGTAGCATTTCACCCCTTGTATTTCCTTACTGATCTCTTACTCTGAGTCATATAAGATTAAATTTGGCATTCATAAAGTCAGTGCTGAGGTGAAGGGACTTAAACAGAGAAATTGTGATGCATTAGAATACATTCTTTCATTAGAGAAAATGCCTAGAATTACAATTTCTGGGTCGGTACACAAGTATATATAGAAAAAACCCTTTTGTGTTAGATGCTCACGTGTGGAAAAGAGTCAAGAATATCCACTGGTGTTAAAAAAACCACATGGTTGCCCAGACTTGCACAGAATGGGCTCATGCCCCACTAGAGTGAAGAGATTTCTAGGCAGATAATTCTGGGCAGAAAAGCCTGATGGGTTCTCTCATATGCTGTACACTTCTCCATTCTTCCAGCTCAGCCTTCACACATCTCTGCCTTTTCCCGAGAAGAGTAGGAAATGGCCAAACCCCAGGTAAGTTTCTTCCTCTTTTTTTTTTTACCTTGGACATGATGAGCGACTTAGGAATCTCTGACCTAAAATAGGAAATTATTTGTAAATAAGCATTAGGATCAGGGAAAATGAGAGACAGCAGCAAGGCCAAGATAGAAGGTAGACATGTGGAATAGTTAGGGTGTGGCAGATACTAACACTGACCTACAGATTTCTCTTTGAGCCTCTGGCAGCCAGAGGGAAACTTAACCAAGAACCTAGCTCACCTTATTCATCAGGAAAGAGCACACCAAATTCAGGGAAGTAAAGGTTTCCTGTAATTGCCTTCCAAAGCATTTCTTTTCTGAATCTTCACGTGGATGGTGGAATTGTCTTCAACCACAGCCTGGTGATAAATGCAGTCCCTGGGTTCCTGCAGATATTTCTTACAGCACTCCTCACTGAGCTGGAAACATAATGTCAAAGTGTCCTTTGGGAATGAAATATCTCAGGGAACTTGCTTTTCTTGAGTTCATTTTTCCAAAGTGATTTTATCGGTCGGACTTTGGATTCTCCTTTGGCCAAGAAACAAAGTCCTGCAGATGCTCACAGCAATTAAAAAAATTTTTTTTAAATGTTTATTTTTGAGAGAGAGAGACAGACAGAAGGGGAGGGGCAGAGAGAGAAGAAGACACAGAATCTGAAGCAGGCTCCAGGCTCCGTGCTGTCAGCACAAAGTCTGACACGGGGCTTGGACCCACAAACTGTGAGATCATGGCCTGAGCCAAAGTTGGAGAAAATTTTTTTTACTCCGCATAGTTCCCTGGAGATTCAGACAAGTTGTGTGTGTCAGTCCTTTCCTTTTTATTACTGGGTGGTATTCCATGGTATAGATGTACCATAGCTTATTTATTTATTTTTCTGTTGAAAATCATTTGCATTATTTCCAGTTTTTGGCAATTAGGAGTAAAACTACTTTAACATTCATACACAGGTTTTTGTGTGAACATGTGTTTTAATTTCTCTAGAATAAATATTGGATTTCTGGGTCATACGATAAGTATGGTTAACTTTTTAAGAATCTGCCAAATTGGGGCGCCTGGGTGGCTTAGTCGGTTAAGCGTCTGACTTTCGCTTAGGTCATGATCTCGCGGTTCGTGGGTTCGAGCCCCGCGTCGGGCTCTGTGCTGACTGCCAACTCGGAGCCTGGAGCCTGTTTCAGTCTGTGACTCCCTCTCACTCTGACCCTCCCCTGCTCACGCTCTCTCTCTCTCTAGAAATAAATAAAACATTAAAAAAAAAAAAAGTTTAAAAAAAAAAAAAGAATCTGCCAAATTGTTTTCCAGGATGGTTGAATCATTTTTCATTTCCACCAGCAGTGTATAAGAATTCTTTTTCACATTTTTGCCAGCACTTGGTATTCTAAGTATTTTTTAAAATGTTTGTTTATTTATTTTGAGAGAGAGCGCAAGTGTGAGTGGGTGAGGTGCAGAGAGAGGGCAGAGAATCCCAAGCAGGCTGATTGTGACCTGAGCTGAAATCAAGGGTTGGACACGTAGCGAACTGAGCCACCCAGGCGCCCTGGTATTATCAGCATTTTTAGTTTTAGTCCTTCTAGTAGTATTGTCAGTGTCTTATCATATCTTTAATTTGTGTTTCACTAATAGCTAATGATGTTAAGACCTTTATGCATGTTTCTTTACTTTTTGTATGTCCTCTTTGGTGAAGTATTCAATCAAGTCATCTGCCCATCTTAAAATTGGATTTTTTGTTTTCTTGCTCTTGAAATTGGAGACTTATTTATGTATATTGTTTACAAGTCTTTTTGTCAGATATCTAAGATCCATATCTTTGTCAGGTACGTTTGTACATATTTTGTAAATATTTCTTCAAGCCTCATTTTTTTATTCACTTAGCAGTGTTATTCACAGAGCAAGGATTTTTAAATTTGAAAATGGCCAATCCATGAATTACTTCATTCATATATTATTATTTTGGCATCATGTTCAAGAATTCTTTGCTGGGTCCGGGGTGCCGGGGTGTCCCATCGGGTTGAGAATCTGACTCTTGATTTTGCCTCATGTCATGATCTCATGGTTCACAACTTCAAGCTCTGCATTGGGCTCTGTGCTGACAGTGCAGAGACTGCTTGGGACTCTTTCTCTCTCCTCTGTCTGCCTTTCCCCTGCTTGCACTCGCTCTCTCTCTCTCTCTCTCAAACATTAAAAAATAATTCTTTATTGGATCCTAAGTCACAATAATTTTTTCCCGTTTCTTCTAAAAGTTTCATAGTTATAGGGTTTACATTTAGATCTATGATCTCTTTTGTGTTAATTTTTATATAAGGTGTGAGAGTTAGGTTGAGGTTCATTATTTTGTATATGGAATTCCATTTGTGCTAACCCCATTTGTTAAAAGGATCAATTTTCTCTTTTCTCTTTTGAATTGCATTTGCAGTTTTGTCATAAATAAATTGACCGTATCTATGGATCTGTTTCTGGGCTCTACTCTGTTCTATTGATTTATGTATCTAACCCTCTGCCAGTACCACACTTTTTTAAAAAGTTTTTATTGAAATTCCAGTTAGTTAACATACTGTGTAATATTAGTTTCAGGTGTACAGTATAGTGATTCAACACTTCCGTACAACACCCTGTGCTCATCCCAACAAGTACCCTCCTAATCTCCGTGCCCTGTTTAACCCATCCCCCCACCTACCTTCCCTCCAGTAACCCATCAGTTTGTTCTCAGTAGTTCACATCTGTTTCCTGGCTTGACTCTCTCACTTTTTCCCCTTTGCTTGTTTGTTTTGTGTCTTAAATTTCACATGAGTGAAATCATAACGGTATTTGTCTTTCTCTGACTTATTTTACTTAGCATAATATTCTCTGGCTCCATCCATGTTGCTGCAGATGGCAAGATTTCATTCTTTTAAATAGCTAGGGAATATTCCATATATATATATACACCACATTTTCTTTTTTCATTCATCAGTTGATGGACACTGGCCTGTTTCTGTAATTTGACTATTGCAGGTAATGCTGCTATAAACATCAGGGTGCAAGTTTCCCTTTGAATTAGTACTTTTGTATTCTTTGGGTAAATACCTAATAGTGTGATTGCTGGATCATAGGGTAGTTCTATTTTTTTACTTTTTGAGAAACCTCTGGAACTGTTTTCCAGAGTGGCTATACCAGTTTGCCCACCAATAGTGCAAGAGGGTTCCACCTGTTGTTTCTTGTGTTCTTGAGTTTAGCCATTCTGACAGGTGTGAAGTGATACCTCATTGTAGTTTTGATTTGTATTTCCTTGATGAGTGACGTTGAGCATCTTTTCATGGATCTGTTTGCTATCTGGATGTCTTCTTTGGAAAAATGTCTATTCATTTCTTCTGCCCATTTTTTAATTGGATTATTTGTTTTTTTGGATGTTGAGTTTTATAAATTCTTTATATGTTTTGGACACCAGCCCTTTCTCAGATATGCCATTTGGAGATATCTTCTTCCATTCTGTAGGTTGCCTTTTAGTTTTCTTGATTGTTTTCTTTGCTGTGCAAAAGGTTTTTATATTGGTGTACTCCCAATAGTTCATTTTGGTTTTGTTCCCTGGCCATAGAGACATATCTAGAAAGAAGTTGCTGGGGCTGACGTCAGAGAAGTTACTGCCTGTGTTCACTTCTAGGATTTTTATGGTTTCAGGTCTTATATGTTGTCTTTTATCCATTTTGAATTTACTTTTGTGTGTGTGGTATAAGAAAGTCGTCCAGTGTCATTCTTCTACATATTACTGTCCAGTTTTCCCAACACCTTTTGTTGAAGACATATTATTTTTCCTTTTGGATATTCTTTCCTGCTTTGTCTGGGATTAATTGACCATATAATAGTTGTGGGTTCTATTCTGTTCTATTGATCAATGTGTCTATTTTTGTGCCATTAGCACACTGTTTTAATCACCAAACCTTTGTAATATAATTTGAAGTCTGGAATTGTGATGTCTCCAGCTTTGCTTTGCTTTTTCACTGTTGCTTTGGCTGTTTAGGGGCTTTTGTGGTTTCATACACATTTTAGGATTATTTGTTCTAGCTCTGTGAAAAATGCTTGTATTTTTATAGGGGTTGAGTTAAATGTCCTTCGGATAGTAGAAACATTTTAACAATATTTGTTCTTCCAGTCTGTGAGTACTGATTGTCTTCTCATTTCTTTGTGTCATTTCTGTTTCTTTTATCGGTGTTTTATAGTTTTCAGAGCACAGATCCTTCACCTCTTTGGTTAGGTTTATTCCTAAATATCTTATTGTTAATGGTACAGTTGTACATGGGACTAATTCCTCAATTTCTCTTCTGCTTCATTATTGGAATATAGAAATGCAGCTGATTTCTGTATGTTGATTTTCTTTCCTGCAATTTTACTGAACTTGCTTATCAGTTCTAGCGTTTTTGTTTTGTTTCTTTTTTTTTTTTTTTTTTGGTGGAATTTTTGGGTTTTCTGTGTATAGTATCATGTCATCTGCAAATAGTGAAAGTTGTACTTCTTCCTTGCTGATTTGGATGCCTTTCATTTCTTTTTGTTATCTGATCACTGTGGCTAGGACTTCCAGTACTATGTTGAATAAAAGTGAGAGTGGACATCCCTGTCTTGCTCCTGACTGTAGAGGAGAAGGTCTTAGTTTTTCCCCATTGAGGTTGATATTAGCTGTGGGGTTTTCACGTATGGCCTTTATAATGTTGAGGTATGTTCCCTCTCAACCTACTTTCATGAGAGTTTTTATCATGAATGGGTATTGAACTTGGTCAACTGCTTTGTCTGCATCCATTGAAATGATCATATGGTTCTCAACCTTTCTTTTTTAAAAAAATTTATTAAACATTTATTTATTTTTGAGAGAAAGAGACCGAGACGAGCAGAGGAGGAGCAGAGAAGAGAGGGAGACACAGAACCCAAAGCAGACTCTAGTCTCTGAGCTGTCAGCACAGAGCAAGATGTGGGGCCCAAACCCACAAACTGCGAGATCATGGCCTGAACTGAAGTTGGACACTTAACTAATTGAGCCACCCAGCCACCCCTTAACCTTTCTTTTCTTTTTTTTTTTTTTTAATATTTTTATTTATTTCTAGGAGAGAGAGAGAGACAGCGTGAGCAGGGAGGGTCAGAGAGAGAGGGAGTCACAGACTGAAACAGGCTCCACGCTCTGAGCTGGCAGTCAGCACAGAGCCCGACACGGGGCTCGAACCCACGAACCGCAAGATCATGACCTAAGTGAAAGTCGGACGCTTAACCGACTAAGCCACCCAGGCGCCCCTAACCTTTCTTTTCTTAATGTGATGTATCATGTAGATTGATTTGCAAATATCGCAACCCAGGAATAAATTCCACTTGATTGTGGTGAATGATATTTTTCATGTATTTTTGGATTTGATTTGGTAGTATTTTATTGATAATTTTTGCCTCCATGTTCATCAAGAATGTTGGCCTGTAGTTCTTTTTTTTATTTTTAAATTTTTTCTTGGTTTATGTAGTTTCGAGAGAGAGAAAGAGAGCATGGGAGCAAGCATGAGTCGGGGAGGGGCACAGAGAGGAGACACAGAATTCGAAGCAGGCTCTAGGCTCTGAGCTGTCAGCACAGAGCCCAACACAGGGCTTGAACTCATGAACTATGAGATCACGACCTGAGCCGAAGTCGGCACTTAACCAACTGAGCCACCCAAGTGCCCCTAGTCTGTAGTTCTCTTTTTTAGTGCTTTCTATGTCTGGTTTTGGTATCAGGGTAATGCTGGCTTCATAGAATGAATTTGTAAGTTTTCCTTCCTTTTCAGTTTTTTGGAATAGTTTGAGAAGAATAGGTATTAACCCTTCTTTAAATGTTTGGTAGAATTAGGGGCACTTGGGTGGCTCAGTCAGTTAAGCATCTGACTCTTGATTTCGGCTTCGGTCATGATCTCACAATTCATGAGTTTGAGCCCTGCATTGGGCTCCACACTGACAGTGTGGAGCCTGCTTGGGATTCTCGCTCTCTCTCCCTTGCTCTCTGCCCCTCCCCCACTTGTTTTTTTTTTTTATTTTCTCTCTCTCTCTCTCTTTCTCCAAATAAGTAAATACATAAACTTTAGCTAATTAATTTTTTTAAACCTTTTTTTTTTAATGTTTTATTTATTTCTAGGAGAGAGAGAGACAGCGTGAGCAGGGGAGGGTCAGAGAGAGAGGGAGTCGCAGACTGAAACAGGCTCCAGGCTCTGAGCTGGCAGTCAGCACAGAGCCCGACGCGGGGCTCGAACCCACGAACCGCGAGATCATGACCTAAGCGAAAGTTGGACGCTTAACCGACTAAACCACCCAGGCACCCCGCTAATTAATTTTTTAAAAGACCTTAAATGTTTAGTAGAATTAGCCTGGGAAGCTGTCTGGCCCTGGACTTTTGTTTGTTAGGAGTTTTCTGATTACTGATTCAGTTTCTTTGCTGGTTATCAGTCTGTTCAAGTTTTCTGTTTCTTCCTGTTTCAGTTTTGGTAGCTTATATATTTGTCGGAATTTATCCATTTCTTCCAGGATGTCCAGTTAGTTTGCGTATAGTTTTTCATAGTATTCTCTTATAACTGTTTGCTTTTCTGTGATAATGGTTGTTCTTTGTTGTCTCTCATTTGTAATTTTATTTGTGTCCTTTCTGTTTTCTTTTTGATAAGTCTGGCTAGAGGTTTATCAATTTTATTAATTTTTTCAAAGAAATAGTTCCTGGTTTCACTGATTTGTTCTGTTGGGTTTTAAAATTTTTTTAAATGTTTGTTTAGTTTTAAAGGAGAGAGAGACAGAGCATGAGCAGGGGCGGGGCAGAGAGAGAGGGAGACACAGAATATGAAGCAGGCTCCAGGCTCTGAGCTGTCAGCACGGAGACCAACACATGGCTTGAACGTGCAAACTGTGAGATCATGACCTGATGAGCCAAAGCTGAATGCAGGCTTCATTTGTTCTTTTTCTAGCTCCTTTAGGTGTAAGATTAGGTTTTTATTTGAGAGTTTTCTTGCTTCTTGAGGTAGGCCTGTATTTCTACATACTTCCTTCACAGGATTGCTTTTGTTGCATCCCAAAGGCTTTGGACCAGTGTGTTTTAATTTTCATTTCTTTTCATGTATTTTTAATTTTTTTCTTTGATTTCTTTGTTGACCCATTATTGTATCTGTTAAGTCCGTCTGGTCCAATGTGTCATTCAAAGCCATTGTTTCCTTGTTTATTTTCTGTTTAGGTGATCTGTTCCTTGATGTAAGTGGGATGTTAAAGTTCCCTACTATTATTGTATTATTATCAATTAATTCCTCTATGTTTATTGTTAATTGTTTTAAGTATTTAGGTTCTCCCATGTTGGGTACATCGGTGTTTACAATTGTTAGATCTATTTTTGGGAGAGAGAGAGAGAGAGAGAGAGAGAGAGATCATGTGCTTGAGTCGGGGAGGGATGAGGGGAAGAGAGAGAAAGGGAGAGAGACAGAGAGGGAGAAAAATCTTAAGCAGGCTCCATGCTGAGCTTGTGTAACTTAATCTCACAACTGTGAGGTCATGACCTGAGCCAAAATCAAGAGTTGGATGCCTAACTGACTGAGCCACCCAGGTGCCCCCAATGGTTAGATCTTATTGAGTTGTCCCCTTTATTATGATGTAGTGCCCTTCTTAATCTCTTGTTACGGGCTTTGTTTTAAAGCCTACTTGTCCAGGATAAATGTTCCTACTCCTTCTTTCTTTTCACATCCATTTGTGTGATAAATTTTTCACTGTCCCTTCACTTTCAATCTGCAGGTGTCTTTAGGTCTAAAATGAGTCTCTTGGGGACACCTGCATAGCTCAGTCAGTTAAACATCTATCTTCAGCTCAGGTCATGATCTTATGGTTCCTGAGTTCAAGCCCCATATTGGGCTTTGTGCTAACACCTCAGAGCCTGGAGCCTGCTTTGAATTCTGTGTCTTCCTCTGTTCCTCCCCTTCTCGCACTCTCTCAGAAATAAATAAAGATTAAATAAATAATAAAATGAGTCTCTTGTATTGGGTCCCTGGATGGCTCAGTGGGTAGAGCATGTGACTCTTGATCTTGGGGTTGTGAGTTCAAGCCCTACAGTGGGTGTAGAGATTACTGAAAAAATAAAATCTTCAAAAAGTGAGAAGTAAAATGAGTCTCTTGTAGGCAGCATATAGATGGTCTTGGTTTTTTTTATCCATTCTGACACCCTATGTTTTTTGATTGGAGTTTTTTGTCCATTTACGTTAGAGCAATTATTTTTTTTTTTATTTCTAGGAGAGAGAGAGACAGAGTGAGCAGGGGAGGATCAGAGAGAGAGGGAGTCACAGACTCTGAAACAGGCTCCAGGCTCTGAGCTGGCAGTCAGCACAGAGCCCGATGCGGGGCTCGAACCCACCAACCACGAGATCATGACCTAAGCGAAAGTCGGACGCTTAACCGACTAAGCCACCCAGGCGCCCCTACATTAGAGCAATTATTAATAGATATGTATTTGTTGCCATTTTATTTCTTGCTTTGTCATAGTTTGTGGAGATTTTTTCTGTTCCTTTCTGGTCTTTGTCACTTTTGGCCTTTCCATTCCACTCAAAGCGTCTCCTAAGTATTTCTTGCAGAGCATGTTTAGTGGTCACAAACTCTTTAATATTTGTTTGTCTGGGAAATTCTTTGTCTCTCATTTTGTTCTGAATGATAGCTTTGCTAGATAGAGTATATACTTGGCTGCAGATTTTTCCCACTCAGCACTGTGAATATATCATGCTTGGTCTATTTACATTCAGAGTAATTATTGATAAATATGTATTTTATTTGTATTACTTGTTTTGTGGTTGTTTCTGGAAATTTTCCCTGGTCTTTTCTTGTCTTTCATGTGTTACTAATTTTCTTTAAAATTGTTCTTAATGTTTATTTATTTTGAAGGAGAAAGAGACAGTGTGAGAAGGGGAGGGGAAGACAGAGAGGGAGATAGAGAATCTGAAGCAGGCTCCAGGCTCTGAGCTATCAGCACAGAGCCCAATGTGGGGCTTGAACTCACGAGTCATGAGATGATGACCTGAGCCGAAGTTGGATGCTTAACCTACTGAGCCACCCAGGCGCCCCCATTTTGCTAATTTTCTTTTAGTGATATATTTGGATTTCTTTTTATTCTTTGTATGGTTATTAGTGGTTTTTGATAGAAACTTACCAATAGGTTTGTGTATAACATCTTCTGCAAATAGCAATATATATTGATGGTCATTCCGGTTTGAACCCATTCTTTTCTTGTCCCCACATTTTAGGTGTGTTACTATATTTTATATCCTTTCTTGTGTGAGTTCCTTCACTGATTTTTTGCAGAAATATTCTGATTTTACAGAAATATTTTTTACTGCTTTTGTTGTGTTTCCTGCCCGTATACTGTCACTTTTGGGGGTTTTGTTTATTTAACTTCTTTTTAAATGTTTATTTTTGAGAGAGAGTCTGAGCATAAGCGGGGGACGGGTAGAGAGAGGAAGACACAGAATTCAAAACAGGCTCCAGGCTCTGAGCTGTCAGCACAGAACCAGACATGGGGCTCAAACTCACGAATGGTGAGATCATGACCTGAGCCAAAGTTGGACACTTAACTGACTGAGCCACCCAGGCACTCCTTTTAAGTTTTTTTTTTTTTTTTAATTTATTTTGAGAGAGAGTGAGTACATGCACGGGTGAGGGAGACAGAGAGGGAGAGAATCTGAAGCAGGTTCCATGCTGTCAGTGCAGAGCCTGATGCGGGGCTCAATCTTATGAACTGCAAGATCATGACCTAAGCTGAAATCAAGAGTCGGATGATTGGGGCACCTGAGTGGCTCAGACAGTTAAGCAGCCAGTTTCTGCTCAGGTCATGATCTCATGGTTCCTGAGTTCAAGCTCCACATCATGTTCTGTGCTGAAAGCTCAGAGCCTGCTTTGGATTCTTTGTCTCCCTCTCTTTCTACCCCTCCCATGCTCATGCTCTGTCTCTCCCAAAAATAAATAAAACTTTTTTTTTTAATTTTTTAATGTTTTATTTATTTCTAGAGAGAGATAGAGACAGCATGAGCAGGGAGGGTCAGAGAGAGAGGGAATCACAGACTCTGAAACAGGCTCCAGGCTCTGAGCTGGCAGTCAGCACAGAGCTCCGATGCGGCTCGAACCCACGAACCGCGAGATCATGACCCAAGCGAAAGTTGGACGCTTAACCGACTAAGCCACCCAGGCGCCCCAATAAAAACATTTTTAAAAAAGATTCAGGGGCACCTCAGTGGCTCAGTCAGTTGAGCGTCCAACTATGGCTCAGTTTATGCTCTCACAGTTCTTAGGTTCAGGCCCCACATCAGGCTCTATGCTGACAGCTTGGAACCTGGAGCCTCCTCTCTCTGCCTCTCCTCCACTCTCACTCTGTCTGTATCTCTCTAAAAAATAAATAAATATTTTAAAAAAGAGATGATTAACAGAGCAACCAAGACACCCCTATATTGTCACTTTTGGCCTCTCCTTTCCACTCAAAGGCTCCCCCTTAATATTTCTTGCAGGGCTGGTTTAGTGGTCACATGCTCCTTTAGTTTTTGTTGAGAAAACTTTTTCTCTCCTATTCTGAAGGATAGCCTTGCCAGATAGAGTATTCTTGGCAACAGATTTTTCCATTCAGCAATTTGAATATATCCTGCCACTCCCTTCTGGCTTGCCAAGTTTTTGTTGATAAATCAGCTAGCCTTATGGATCGTCCCTTCTAATTAAGGACTATTTTTTTATGATTTTATTTTTTCAATTAGCAATAATCGCGCCTCGGATAAACCTCATTGGCTACGATACTGCCACTGCACAAAGCTATGATTTTGTGTTTTAACTAACCTCTACACTCAACCTGGGGTTTGAACCCACAACCCTGAGGTCAAGAGTCAGATGTTCTACTGACTGAACCAGCCAGGCACCCCTTAGGACTTCTTTTGTCTTGCTGCTTTTATGATTTTTTTTCTTTATCAGTATATTTTACACATTTAGTTACAATATGTCTTGCTGTTGACCTGCCTTTGTTGATTTTGATGGGAGATCTCTGTGCCTTGTGGTTATGGATGTCTGTTTCCTTCCCCAGATTAGGGAAGTTTTCAGCTATTATTTCTTTAAATAAATTTTCTGCCTCCTTTTTTGTCCTCTTCTGGGACTCCTATAATGCAAATGTTATGTTTGATGGAGTCACTTTGAGTTCCCTAATTCTGTTCTCATGTTGTATAATTCTTCTTTTTCTTCAGCTATATTCCTTTCCATTAGTTTGTCTTTTAGGTCACTAATTTGTTTTTCGGTTTCTTCCAACCTGCAGTTCATTGCATTAGGGGTGTTTCTGATCTCATTTATTGCATTCTTCATCTCTGATTGATTTGTTTTTCACTCTTTCATCTCTTTGGTAAGCATCTCACTGATGTTGTCTATTTTTTGTCTCAAACCCAGTGAATATCTGTATGATTGTTGCTTTAAATTATCCATCAGGCATATTACTTAGATCTCTGGCCATGGCCTTACCTTGTTTCATTTGAGATAAATTCCTTTGTCTTCATATTTTGTCTAAGTCTCTGTCTTTTTCTGTGTGTTAGAGAAGCCAGTTATGTCTCCTGCTCCTGAAAGTAATGGTCTTATGAAGAGGCTGTGTAGTGCCCAGGGCGTGGTGCTTTAGGGGGTGTCTGTGGTGTGTGCTGCCTGTATCTGCTCTTATGTTCTGGCTGCTCTGTCCTTCCAGCCAGTCATCTGCAGAGGCTCTCCTTGCCTGCTGTGAACAGTGTTAGGTCACTGGCCTGAATGTGGTGAGTTTTAACTAGTTGTGCTCTGGTTTTCTATTATTTTTTTAGTTTTTTTCTTTTTTTTTTTACATTTTTTAAATATTTGTTTATTTCTGAGAGAGACAGAGTGCGAGGAGGGGAAGGGCAGAGAGAGAAGAAGACACAGAATCCGAAGCACGCTTCAGGCTCTGAGCTGTCAGCACAGACCCGGATGCGGGGCTCAAACCCACAAACCACGAGATCATGACCTGAGCCAAAGTCGGATGCTTAACCGACTGAGCCACCCAGGTGCCCCTCTGGTTTTCTTGTTAAATGAGACTTGTCACCACCTTCAGTAGAACTGAGGTCCTGCAGAACTCTCTGGTTGGGAGACATGGTATGGACAGGGGTTTGTGCTGATCTTCAGGAGGAGGGGCTTGCCGTGGTGAGACTGAGGCCGACCTGACTGAGAAGGGCAGTTCCACCTGAAAGCAGGGGCGCGGAGCTTGGTGTAAGCAAGCTAGGTAGTTAGTGTCGGTACTCTACTGCTTCCCACAGATGGCTCTGTGTGTGCTGATGGGTGGGGGGTTGAAATGGTGCTTGCTAGCTCCTTTGTTCCTGGGGAGGTATCCGTGAACACTGCCTTTCAGAGATGCCCTCCAAGAAGAGTGAATAATCTCCCTACTGTGTTTCCCAGGCATTGAGCTTATTTTTGTATATGGTGTATGAAAGTGTTCCACTTTCAGGGGCGCCTGGGTGGCTTAGTCGGTTAAGCGTCCGACTTTCGCTTAGGTCACGATCTCGCGGTTCTTGGGTTCGAGCCCCGCATCAGGCTCTGTGCTGACTGCCAGCTCAGAGCCTGGAGCCTATTTCGGAGTCTGTGTCTCCCTCTCTCTCTGACCCTCCCCTGCTCACGCTGTCTGTCTCTCTCTGAGAAATAAATAAAACATTAAAAAAAAAAAAGAAAGAAAGTGTTCCACTTTCATTCTTTTGCATATAGCTGTCCAGTTTTCCCAGTACTATTTATTAAAGAGACTGTCTTTTCCCCATTGTTAATAGTCTTGGCTCCTTCATTGTAGCTTAATTGACCATATCAGTGTGGGTTTATTTCTGAGTTCTCTATTTTGTTCCATTGATCTATGTGTCTCTTTTTGGTCCCATTACCATACTATTTTGATTACTACACCTTTGTAGTATAGTTTAAAGTCAGGGAGCATATCATCTAACTGTTCTATCTCAAGATTGCTTTGTCTCTTGGGGATGTTTTTTGGTTCCATACAGAAGTTTAGGATTATTTTTTCTAGTTCTATGAAAAATGCCATTGGCATTTTGGTAGGGATTACATTAAATCTATAGATTGCTTTAGCTGTGGCATTTTAACAATATTATTTCTTTAAATCTATGAGCATGGTATGTTTCCATTTTATTGTGTGTCATCTTCAATTTCCTTCATCAATGGCTCCTGGTCTTCAGAATCCATGTCTTTCACATCCTTGGTTAAATTTATGCCTAGGTGTTTTATTCTTTTTGGTGCACTTGTAAATCTGATTGTTTTCTTGGTTTGGTTTTAGTGTATAGAAACACAACAGATTTCTGATTATTAATTTTGTGTCCTACAACTTTACTGAACTTATTTGAATAGTTATTTGGTGGCATCTTTAGGGTTTTTAATATAATAGCATGTCATTTGCAAATAGTGACAGTTTTACTTCCTATTTAGATGACTTTTATTTCTTTTTTTCCCTGAATAATTACTGTGGCTAGGCCTTCGAGTATTGTGTTGAACCAAAGTGGTGAGTGGACATCCTTGGGTTGTTTCTGATCTTAGAGGAAAGGCTTTCAGCTTTTCACTGTTGAGTATGGTATTAGGTGTGGGCTTGTCATATCTGGCCTTTATTGTGTTGAGATACATTCTCTGTATACCCACTTTGTTGAGGGTTTTTATCATAAATGGATGTTGAAGTTTGTCAGATGCTTTTTTTGATGTATCACATTGATCGATGTGTGCATGTTGAACCATTCTTGTATACCTGGAATGGATCCCACCTGGTCGTGGGGTATGATCCTTTACATGTTATTATTGACGTTGAATTTGGTTTGCTAATACTTATTTGAGGACTTTTGCATTTATGTTCATCAGGGATACTGGTTGGTAATTTTTTTTTGTACTGTCTTTGGTTTTTGTATCAGGGTAATGCTGGCTTTGTAAAGTGAGTTTGGAGATGTTCCTTCCTCTTCAAGATTTAGAATAATTTGAGGAAGCCAACTTGACCTGGACTTTTGTTTATTGGGAGCTTTTTGATTACTGATTCAATTTCGTTATAAATAATTGGTCTATTCAGATTTTCTTCATGATTTAGTCTTAGGAAGACTAGGAATGTGTTTCTAGGAATTTGTCCATTTCTTCTAGGTTGTCTGATTGGTAGTGTATAATTGTTTATTGTATTCTCTTATTATCCTTTTTATTTCTGTGGTATGAGTTGTAATTTTTCCTCATTTGTTTCTGATTTTATTTGGGCTCTCTTTGAATCTGGCTTAAGATTTGTTTATCTTTTCAAAGAACCATCTTTTAGTTTCATTGATCTTTTCTATTTTTTTTTTTTTAGTTTCAATTTCATTTATTTCCATTCTGATCTTTATTCTTTCCTTTCTAATACTAACTTTGGACTTAATTTTTCTTTATTTGCTTAAGTGTTAAGACAGATTGTTTATTTGATGTTTTTCTTGTTTCCTGAGGTAGACCTGAATTGCTGTGAACTTCTCTCAGAACTGCTTTTGCTGTGTTCCAAAGATTTTGGAACATTGTGTTTCCAGTTTCATTTGTCTTATGTTATCTTTTGCTTTCTTTTTGATTTGTTCATTGGTTGTTTAATAGCCTGTTGTTTAGTCTCCAAATGTTTGTGTTTTTCCATTTGTTTCTTGTAATTGATTTTTAGTTTCAAAGTGTTGTGGAAAAGATGCTTGATATGATTTCAGTCTTGTTAAATTTATTAAGACTTGTTTTGAGATTTAACACATGGTCTATCCTGCAGAATGTTCTCTGTGCACTCGAGAAAGATGTGTATTCTCTTGTTTTTTAATGTTTATTTATCTTAGAGATAACACAAGCAGGGGAGGGACAGAGAGAGAGGGAGACACAGGATGGATCCAAAGCAGGCTTCAGGCTCTGAGCTGTCAGCACAGAGCCTGACGCGGGGCTTGAACTCATGAACTGTGAGATCATAACCTGGGCAGAAGTCTGAAGCTTAACCAACTAAGCCACCTAGGCACTCCTCTATCCCTTTACTTTCAGTCTGAGTGCGTCCTTAGGTTTGAGTCTCTTGTAGGTAGCATATAAAAGGGTTTTTTCCCCATTTATCCACCCTTTGTTATTTGATTGGATCATTTAGTAGATTTACATTTAATTATGGATAGGTGTGTACTTTTTGCCATTTTGTTAATTGTTTTCTGGCTGTTTTTATCGTTCCTCTCTGTTCTTTCTTCCCTTGTGGTTTGTTTTCTTCAGTGTTATGTTTAGATTCCTTTCTTTTTTATGTATTTACTGTAATTTTTTCTTTGTGGTTACTGTTAGGTTCAGATACAACATGTATGTAACTCATTTTTGAATTGACAGTAAATTAATTAAAAAAAATTTTTTTATGTCTTTATTTTATTTTGAGAGACAGAGAGCAAGTGGGGGAGAGGCAGAGAGAGAGGGAGACACAGAATCCGAAGCAGGCTTCAGGCTCCAAGCTGTCAGCACAGAGCCCAACGCGGGGCTCGAATCCACAGACTGTGAGATAATGAAGTCGGACACCCAACCGACTGAACCATCCAGGCGCTCCGACAGTAAATTAATTTTGAACACATTCCAAAGCTTTACATTTTTACTCTTCCCTTCTACATTTTAGATTTTTGATGATACAATTTATATCTTTTTATTTTATGTTTCTCTTAACTAATTATTTTCCATTAATTTTACTACTTCTTTACCCTTCATACTTGCTTTATAAGTCATTGATCTACTACCTTTAATTTTTATCTACCGTTTCTATTTTCACTTTTGTATGTTTTTTTTTTTTTAATTAAGTAGTGCCTTTTCTTCTTAGCTTAGAAAAGTCCCTTTAACATTTCTTGTAAGGCCAGTTTAGTGGTGAATTCTGTTAGATTTGCTTATCTGGAAACCTCTTAATCTCCTTCAATTCTGAATGATAACCTTAATGGGTAGAGAATTCCTGGTTGGCAGTTTTTCCCCTTTTAGTACTTTGACTATGTCGCTCCACTCCCTTCTGGTCTGCAAAGTTTCTGCGGAAAAATCTGAAAGCCTTATGGGGTTTCCTTTGTATGTAATATGTTGCTTTTCTCTTACTGCTTTTAAGATTTTTCTTGTTATCCTTGGGGTGCCTGGATGGCTCAGTCGGTTGAGCCTTTGACTCTCGGTTTTGGCTCAAGTCATGATCTCATGGTTCATGGGTTTGAGCCCCACATCGGGCTCTGTGCTGACAGTGTGGAGCCTGCTTGGAATTCTCTCTCTCCTCTCTCTGCTCCTCCCTGCCTCGTGCATCTGCATGTACCCTCTCTCTCTAAATAAATAAATAAACTTTAAAAAAAAGAGATTTTCTCGTTATCCTTAACTTCTACCATTATAATTGTGTAATGTGTCCTGGTGTGTTTTTCTTTAGGTTCATCTTATCTTGAGCTCTCTGGGCTTCTTGAACTTGGATGTCTGTATCCTTCCCCAGGTTAGGGAAGTTTTCATCCACTGTTTCTTCAAATAATTTTTCTGATCCTTTTTCTCTTCTCCTGGAATTCCTACAGTGCAAATATTACTCTGCTTAATGTGCCAGTGGTCCTTTAAGGTATCATTACTTTTAGTTCTTTTTTTTAAACCTTGCTGCTCTTTCTGGGTGATTTCCGTTTGCTTTGTCTCACTGTTCTCTGATTTGTGTTTCTGTTTCATCCATTCACCTTTGAACCCCTCTACTGTATTTTTCAGTTTAGTTATAACTTCCGTTTAGTACTTATATTTTTTTCTTTTTGTTGAAGTTCTTACTGTGTTCATCTGTTCTTCTGAGATCAGTGAGCATCTTTATGACCATCACTTTGAATCCTTTATTGGAGAGGTTGCTAATCTCTATTTCATTAAGGTCTTTTTCTGAGGATTTACCTTCTTATTTGGTTCAGAACATATATTCCTTTGTCTCTTCGTTTTGCCTGTTTCTCTGTTTGTCTGTATATATTAGGTAAAACAGCTATCTCCCTCAGTCTTGAGAGAGCAGTATTGTGTAGGAAGTGTTCCATGTGTGTAGGAAATGTTCCATGTGGCCCAGAATTCTCTCTTGGCCACCAGAGTCTGGCACTCTATGGGTGTCCCTTGTGATAGGGCCATAGCCACTGTGTGGGGAGGTCAGGGCTCAGGGCATGTGGCTGGGCTGCTTCATGGGGAGAGTGGGATTCAAACTGTGTGCCCATCCATTGTGGCTTGGGCTCTGCATAGGGAGGGCAGGGCTCGGGGCACTCGCCCTCTCCCATTTGCAGCTTAGCCACTATGTGGGAAGGTAGGGATCAGCTCATTGACCTGGCCTGTTTGCACCTTGGCCGCTGAGCAAGGAGAATGAGGCGTGGGATGGTCACCTGTCCTCCCTGTGGCTTGGTCTCTGAAAAGGTTGCATGGTGCTTAGGGCACTTGCCCAGCCCTATTGTGGGTTAGGCACTTTGCAGGATGGGTGGGGTGCTAGCCCAGCCCAGTTACGGCATGGCATGGGCGGAGCATGCCCTCTGGTGCTAGTAAACACCAAAAATGGTGCCTGTTGGTTTCATCACCATCAAATTAGGATGAGATTGCTAAAATGCCAGTGCCTCCATCCCCAAATAAAGTCCTTGTAAGTTCCTGCCTCTGTGGCAGCTGCTTTGAGCGGGACCTACAGTTTTGTGATTCTCCTGATCTTAATCCCCATTGGTTGTCAAAACCAGACATTTTGGGGGCTTATCTTTCTGATGCTGGCCCCCAGGGTTGGGGTTGCTGAAGTGGGGCACAATCCCTTTACCCTTTGAGTACAGTTCCGTATTTTTGGGATCCCTTCTGATTGTGGGGTTACCACGTCTGGGGTGGGTTTCCAGGCAAGACTCTGTCATTGCCTCTCCTCCCCTTGTCAGTGTGTCTCCTTGTCTTTTGTTATGGAGGCGCTGTTCATCTAGTTCTCAGGTCCTTTTTGGAGGAAAATTATTCCACATATAGCTGGAAGTTTGTTGCGTCCACGGGAGGAGGTGATTTCATGGTCTTCCCACAGGGCCACCTTGAACTCCTCTCTCTTGCAGTTTCCTGACGTTAAGTATCTTTATATGTACTTATTTGTTATTTATGTATCTGTTTTGGCTTAATATCTTTCTTTTGCCTTTTTGTTTTTGTTTATTTTTTACTTTTTTTAATGTTTATTTACTTTTGAGAGAGAGAGAGAGAGAGACAGAATCTGAAGCAGGCTCCAGGCTCCAAGCTGTTAGCACAGAGCCTGACACAGGGCTTAAACTCACAAGTGAGATTGTGACCTGAGCCGAAGTTGGACACTTAACTGACTGAGCCACCCAGGTGCCCCAACCGTTCTGTTTTTAGTTTTGAGAGTTCTTTATATATTCCCAATACAACTTTTTTTTTGGCCAGAATGTGATTTGTAAATATTTTCTTTCATTCTGTGGCTTTTTCTTCTCTTAATAATGTCTTTGAATTTTGCTGTCCCACCTAAGAAATACTAGGCTACGCTAAGGTTAAAAAGATTTTCTTCTGGGGCGCCTGGGTGGCTTAGTCAAGCATCCGACTTTCGCTTAGGTCATGATCTCGCGGTTTGTGGGTTCGAGCCCCGCGTCGGGCTCTGTGCTGACTGCCAGCTCAGAGCCTGGAGCCTATTTCAGAGTCTGTGTCTCCCTCTCTCTCTGACCCTCTTCTGCTCACGCTGTCTCTCTCTCTCTCTCCTAGAAATAAATAAAAATATATATAAAAGAAAAGAAAAAAAAAAAAAA